>JASUXV010000100.1:0-10655 GCA_030411845.1 Friedmanniomyces endolithicus
AGCAAGTTCTATAGCAAATACCCTTAGTATAAGGCCTATAGCCTTAATAATCCGAATTTTATATATAATCCTAATATTAAACAGGGTAGGCGTCGATACTTATAGCGAATCCTTAGCGAGGCAACGATAGCTAACGATTAACTGCAGTCCCTACCTAATTATCCGCTTCTTTAGAACCTACTTATGTCCCCTCGCGTGCGAATTACCCTACGAAGTATTAGCGAGTCGACTGCGAGCTACGTCTGCATAATCTACCCTGCCTAAAGATCCTTACCCTATTAGCCCCTAGCATAAGAGCCTACCCTAGCTAGGTATACTAAGGCCTCGTAAAGTTAGAACGTTAGATATTGTGCTCTTTATCTAGCTCCTCTAGCTAACTAAATGCTAGCTCCTATATAGTTGCTGCCTAAGGGCTATAGGCTATAGCTGCAGCCGCCTTAGCGGCGCATGCTGCATCCTTGCAACCTCTGCACTTACGGATTATAAGTAGTTAACGAGCGAAAGACGAGGAGAAGACTATCTAGTATATAGCTATAATATATACTCTATAGTTAGAGATTGTGCTGCATAGCGATAGATTAGTCTAGGTATACTCTAATCTATTAGAGGTATATATATAGTACGACACCTTCCTGCTATCCGCCTTTAAGCTACGCTCTAGAGCTAAGCTTCTTCTATAGATCTGTCGCTATGCTAATTAGTAGGAACCGCAGCATCTACTAGAGCGATTCCCTAGCTACGTTTAGCACAACTTCTGCGCTAACTTCGATAAGATAAACTAACCGATTACGTATAGTAAGAGCAGCTTAGACACCTTCGACGAGCTCTAGAGCATGTTTCTAATAGATAGGCAGAGCAGCAACAGTAGCAGCAAGCGCATTAAGATCTACGTACTTTAAGACGCTAGTATCTATCCTACGCTAACACCTACGCTAATAGTGCCCTCTATAACAGCAACGCTAGTAAAGAAGCTAAAGCGTATAGCAAAGTTATTAAGAGCTACCTAGCCGCTAGACTCTGCTCCTCGCAAGCTATCGAATAAACGTCGCCTATTCGATAAGGATACTCTAGTTCTAAGCATAGAGTCTACTAAAGTAACTTATAGTAGACTCGCTAAGGGACTCGCTATAGAACTTATTAAGGTTAAGGAGGAGAAGGTAATACCTCCGCTAGCGAAGCTAAAGCGATATACTCTAGAGAACGCTCCTAACTAGATTAACGTCGACGACCTTAAGCGTAAAGTACCTATAGATTAGGAGAAGGAATTTAATCCTAATAGCATCCCTAATATAATTAGGGGGACTCCTATCCGTATTAAAGGTAGCGAAGAGCTATCCCTAGCTAATCTTACTAATCGCAAGCACTCGAGTCTAGTAGCTAAGCTTATAGTAATAGATCTCCCTGCCCTAGACATCACCGAAGGTTTTTTCCAGGGCGGGTCAGGGCTTGGCGTTGGAGGATCCAGCTCGTCCAGTTTCTCTAGTATTTCGAGTTAGAGGTTCTAGTCTAGTGTTAGGTCTTAGCGTTAGAGGATCCGACCTATACTAGAAATTCCTTACGCAACGCGCAAAGTGTAGCATACTATTAACTTCGTTATACCCTTAAGCCTTCTCTAATATCCTTCCTACTAGGGAAGAATAGGAGCGCCTTTAAAGACGATTACGGACGATTATAATAGTCCCCTACTATAATAAGCCTTATAGGCCTAGGTGCCGCCCGCTATAATGCCCTTTTATATATACCTAAAGACCCTACTAAGGAACTAACTGTTTAAGGACGACTAGACTTCTAGCGATCGAGGAGACACTAAGGACGACGACGTCTTATCCTCGAAACGAACCTATATACTAGGAAGAGATAGGAACGAACAATACTAAAGGCGGCCCTAGCAGGAGGAATATATAGGACTAGTATTAAAGACGATGAAATTTTGATAGAGTATTAATAGTCGATCGACGACGTTAACGAGATTAATGCGATTAATAGCATTAGCGAGGGTAAAGACGAGGATAAGTAGCTTAGTTTAATTAGTGCAGTATAACTGCGACTATACTATATCTATAATCGTCCCTATAATCGTCTATATAATCGTTACTCTACTCGCGTCTATTATTGTCCGAAAACCTGTCCTGCTACTCCCTTTCCTCCTATAATCCTTATATACCTACCTAAGATTACGCCTTCCTATTCTACTAGTTTCCCGTATGCGTCCAGAACGTATCCTCTCCTACTTCTACGCACTAGAGCGCGCATCTGTCTATACTAAAGGTATATAGGGTATAAGACTTGCTATCTTTGCTATTCCGCTATATGTCGTTAAAGAAGAAGCCCTTATAACTTCGAATAGGCACTACCTATAGGAAGTAGAGATACCTAGCTTCTTCTATTAATTAGCGAGTTCTATCGTTATATATATATAGCGTAAATTAGTAGAGTGCCTAGTTATAGTATAGGGGGGCCCCTAGGCGATGTAGTAGCCGCATAGTCGCTCGATCCTATACGACGAGATTAGCTAAAACTGCTCGCTCGCTGTCGCTAAACATCTTATGCAGCTTAGCTTCTCGCAGATTCGTTCGTAGCTCCTATTACTAATTAGTACGTATTATAACTTAGTTAGGCTCGCAATACCTCTGCTAGATCCTCTTTAAGCAGTTAGCTATATAACTACTCTAGCGTGTCTAGATTTCTGTCGCTAAGATACTGTTTAATATAGTCTAGCTTTTAGATCGTACTCTATATACTTCTGCGCTAGTACTAGTATGTTACTCTCTAGACTATGTCGCGCATCTTGCTATATATCGCTTGCTATATATCTAAGAGATCCGCTTATTGCAATACGGAATAGGCGGGTTAGTCCTCTATTACTATGTCGTCGCTGTCGATCGTCTCCTAGACGCTATCGTCCTCTAGCTACTAGTCCTCTAGCCCTTAAAAGCTATTGCCCTCTACCTACTCGCTTAGCTTACTATCGATACGTAGCTGTTCGAAAGTATTAATATCGAATCTTGCTTAACGCGTTAGTTAGGGGGTGTCGCTAATAAGTTAGTAGACGATTATAGTAACGATTATAAGAGGGAAACTTACTACTAAGCGCGTATCTCTGCGTCCTTAATAGCTAGTGCTGTTGCCTGCGCACCTGCGCTTAGGCTCTTAAAGGCTGCGCTTTTTAAGAGTGCTACCCTTATACGACAGGTCGCAGCGTTCCTAGCTATACGCCTGTTGTTCTCTAACTTAGCGACGCTATCTAGTCCGCTTACTCGTTTGCGCTCCTTTATCGTATATACATTTATAGAGTACGCGTCTTCGTCTTTGCGCTTCTTTAGTGTAGGGAGCTTAAAGACTTTATCCTCTATATATAGGTAATACGTAGCTAGTCGTTTTAATAGCGCTATCGCAGCAGTAGGAGAGGAAGGGTACGTACGCGATGCAGGTAGCTAAAGTAGTAATCTAGCCGCTTAGGGAGGGTATATATAGATAGCAATACGAGTGTTATTAATATAGAAGCGTAAGTTAGATTAATAAGTAAACATTTATATTTAAGGTTTTTAGGGTTTACTCTAGGCTACGTAGCCTATATATAAAAACACCGATTTCGCCCTCTTTACTAGTGTTTAAAGAGGCTAACGTAGGTATATTAATATAAGAAACTTAGTATATAATCGTCGCTATAATCGTCTGCAACTCTAGGATCGAGTAAGGTATATACCTAGGCCCTAGCTATTACGTACCTACCTTAGTTATCTACGCTTATTATCGTCTATATACCCCTATAAAGACTCCTTAATATTATAGAGGCGCTAGCTCGTAGTTCGCATCTTATTACGTATATCTACTATCTCCTCTCGCAGTTAGACGATTAGGGCTTATATTTAGTCTATCTCCGCCTTCGCAGCTAACGCAGCATCTTTCTACGACGGGTTCTCCTTCGCTAGCGAACTAGCCCGCTATAAAGACGAGTCTTTCTCTGCTGTCCTACCCCCCTTCCTCTCTCTTATTATAGTAGCGTCTACCTGCCCTATAAAGTTATCTTCCCTACTATATAACGCCTACGTAGCCTCGCACGCGTTAGCTAGTTTGTAGTGCAGTCTATAGCTATAGATAAACCTGCGACTGCTACCGCTATAGCTATGTCGCCTAGTGTCGACTAGGTAGGATCGCTATAGGGTAGTAGTCTTTTATGCAACGTAGTATAGTAGTAGGGTAGTAAACTCCCTTATAGCGGGCCTTACGATAAGGATAGGTTAAGCTAAGGTATAGGCTAGATAGGCGAACCTATACTAATTAGGGCTGTCCTAGATATTAGTAGGTCGGATTCTATACTACTACTGCTATAACAGGGTTGCTATATCTCTGTCCTATTCTCGTCGCTGTTAGTTTCGGAATTAGGGACTTCTTCCCTATAGGTAAGATATACTAGGCCTAGCACTAGCGGAGACTACAATTGTTAGTAATAGTATTGCAGGCGTAATCGTCGAACGCTTATATCTATTATAATGCGACCTTATTAATAGTATTATTAGTTAGTACGCAAGATTTAGGAATAAACTAACAGGTCGTAACAAATAGGATTAGCTAGCGCTAGATATATAGAGAATAGGGCACTAGGATATGCTCCCTATATATATTAACTAACGAACCTATTCGCCCTTTAATTCTTTATTTATCTTTCCTTGCTTAACTAAATTCGATATAATGCCGCATATAGCGTTTACTAGTAGCGCTATTAAGACAGCACGCGTATACCCTATAAATGCACTAGGGACTACTAAATACGCTACGCGTAAGATTACGACTAAAGCGCGTCTCGCAGTTAAGAAGAACGCGTTATCTACCTAGAAGAGGATAAGAGTACTAGGAGGATTATAGAGAGTATAACAGAAACCCCTCCTCTAGATTAAGCCGCTTACTATAAAGATAGTTAGAGGGAAAAAGGACCCTCTACAGTCTTTATACAAACGACGATTCTAGCCTAGCATATAAGCACTGCGCGAGATTAGACGAATCTAAAAGACTAGTAATCTAATTGTCCCCCGCCTACTGTTTAGTCGCATTATGCGCGAAACTATAGTAACGCGATCTAACACTATTATAAGAATATAAGGGGAAGTACTTCTAGCATTATAAGAGGCTATTAAGGCGTATCTTATATAGCTATTCGAGATTAGTCTGCTTTTCGCGATCTACGCTAAGCGCATTACTATGCTACCTAAGGACTTCTAGCTATTCTATAAAGTAGTAGAAAGGCTAAATATTTAGATAGGCAAATTAGTAGATTAGAGGCTAGCAAGGCAGATAACGGAGTGTACGCGGGTTTCTATATTACTTAAAGACGATTACTAGACGATTATATAGCGGAGGTACTAAGCGGCAATCTACGGTTTTATATATATAATGTTATATGCTATCGAGTAAGGCCAATTTTAAGCTTCGGAAGCCCTATATAAAATTAAACCGCGTATTAAGCGGTATCCCTTACGACTATCTAACTACTATACTATTATAGGCGTCCTCGCATTAGGACTATATAGTATTACGCACCTTCCTTGCGTAAGTGCGATTTATAGATCGCACCTTCCTTATATTATTGCTAGGTGCTTACGTACGTTACCTAAGTAATATATATAAGTATTTATTTGTTTTCTAACGTAATATATAATATAATACTATAATCGAGGTTCCTAATCTTCGGATTCTAATCCTTTACCTTTGCTGCTACTGCGCTCTTCTTAGTCTGTCGAACAACTGCTACGCACCTATCTACGCGTCGTTCGAAGCTAAGTAGCTTACTCGCAGCAGACTAAACACGATTCTTTAAGGAGCGACATGCGAGATCCCGTATAGTTAGTATTATAAGCACTTCGTCGCAGGGATAGGGAGGGCTAACAGCTAATAGATCGACATTTAGTTAGAAGAGGCGTAATACGTATAGGCCTCTACTAATAGCCTGCATACCCTTCTAAGCGTATAGGGAGTAAACGTTATTACGCAGACGCTATATACGATTATATATAGACGCTGCGACGATTATATATAGACGCTGCGACGATTATATATAGACGCTGCGACGATTATATATAGACGCTGCGACGATTATACGCACACGCTGCGACGATTATACGCACACGCTATAGACGATTCTACGCATACGCCGCAGACGATTATACGCATACGCCGCAGACGATTATATGCGTGCTTAGAGACGATTATAAGAGACTTAGGAACGATTGCAACTGCTAGGAGCACCTCTATATGCGCAGAACTAAGAAGTCGACATATATATAGCGGCAACCCCTACCGCCTCTACTAAACGACCTAGCAGACGACTAAGGATCCTTCGAAGTAGGCATATATAAGTATTAGTTAGATCCTAAGTATCTATAGTATAACTAAGACTAGGACTAATCCTTAGACGATTATATACGCATAGTCTATAACGATTATACTAACGATTATATTACGCGTACGCACTATACGAACGAACCTTAGCGTTATCTACGACGTAAACGCCCTAAAGATCTCGACGATTAGGAGCTAGGTATAGAACATATAATAACTAGAGGGATCCCTATCGACTCTAGATCTAGCGACATAAACGCTAATAGTCTACCTAAGGATATAGCGATAGGAGAATCTAGGTAGGGTGCTAAAGACGGAGCTATACTTAACGAGGATATAGCTATAGGAGAGCTAGAATAGGGTATTATGCCGTAGGAAGATAGCTAGAGAGAGGAAGATAGAGGGGTTAATGCTGTCCTTATCGATCTTATAGCTATACTGCTATCTCTAAGCTTAGAAGACGCTAAAGAAGAAGAAGTAGTGCCCTAGAGAAAGCTCTTCCTTAGTTTTAAGACTATAGCAGATCGAAGGAGGCTATAGGCGCGCTAAGAGAGGCTTAAAGTATACTACGATAAGATAAACGTCGCGTATAACAACGAAACTATACGAAGCAGCCTAGGTAACTAGCTATACGATACCCTAAAACGCCTGCATAAAGAGGCATTACTAGTATACGACTAAGCGATGATACCCGTTGCTAAGGAGCTATAGGAAGAGCAAGAAGCTTAGGAGATAGTAGATTTTCTTAGTAGAGAGGCGAGTAAAAAGGCTAGAGAGGTAGAAATCGATACGAAGCTTAAAGCTATGAGGGCAGCAGCAAAGGAACAGCTATAGATAACGCTAGTATAGAAAGGCGCTACATAAAAGGTAGCGAATAAGAAGGTAGCTAAAGAGAAGTTAGCAAAGAAGAGGTTAGAGAAGATAGCGGCTATAGCATAGAAGGCTATATAGGACTTAGATGCTAACCTAACGCCGAAAAAGACTCTAGCACAGAAGGGTGCTATAACGAAGGTAGCGAATAAGAAGGCTACTATAGAAAAGTTAGCGAAGGAAAGGGCAGAGAGGACTAAACAGGGTAACGACAGCTTAGATACTAACGCTAAGGGCGAGGTAATTAAGCTAACGCTATTAAAGACGCTAGCTTAGAAGGCTACTATAACGAAGGCGGCTAATAAGAGGGTTAGAGAAGAGAAGGTAGCAGCTAAGAAGGCGGCTCTTAATTAAGAG
Source organism: Friedmanniomyces endolithicus (assembly GCA_030411845.1). Classification (NCBI taxonomy): domain Eukaryota; kingdom Fungi; phylum Ascomycota; class Dothideomycetes; order Mycosphaerellales; family Teratosphaeriaceae; genus Friedmanniomyces; species Friedmanniomyces endolithicus. Next base: position 7,564 of record JASUXV010000100.1, read on the forward strand.
GCAGGCGCAAGTATTAATAGGCCGAAAGCAGCGCGAGAGGTTATAGCGCGCTAGGCTATAGCGAATACGACGAAGGGTCTGCGAGTAGTAGCAGGGAAGGCACTAAGGAAGACAGCGACGACGAGAGGAAAGACGATCGCGCAGAAAGTAGTACGCGTAAAGAAACCGAAGCTTATAGAATAGGCGAAGAAGATAGCGAAGAGAGCGAAGTATATAGAGAAAAACCTAGCAGCGGCTAGTAGGCTAGCTAGGCAGTACAAGCTAGGCAGTAAGTCTACTAAGCAGTCGTATAATCGTTATATAATCGTTACGCTAACCTAATTTAGCTGTCGCGCTACGCGACATTAAGCAATACTAGAAGAGCACTAAGCTACTTATCCCTAAGCTTCTATTCTAACGACTATGCTGCGAGATTGCGCAAGCCTTTAAGTCGGACCTACGCTAGCAGTCGGACGCAGTTGCTGCCCTATAGGAGGCCTCTAAGGCTTACCTAGTGCAGCTCTTTAAGGGTACGAACGCTCTATCTCTATAATAGGCAAAGCTAACGATACTAGGTACGAATCTCTGCGCAATCTATATAAAGCGCATAACGATTTAGAAGAAGGACTTAGACCTAGTACTCTAGATCTTAAACATATTTAAGATATACTAGGTATCTAACGATAAGGCTGCAACTTTTAGCTAAGGTAGTTAGATACGATTAGCTATAGATTAGTTTAGTTGTTCCTATAGATAACGTCTAGCCCGCAAGTATCTACTCTATATAACAGATAGAAGCCTCTTAAGACGATTATATACTATAATCGTCTCTATACGAATGCCGACCGTTATATATACGTTTATAGTATTTTCCTATACTACCTACGGGTTAGTAAACCTTTGCTAATTAGGCTTATATCGACTACGATTATATATAGTATCCTAAAACTGCTTAAAACCGATTATAATCTTAAGCATTGTCTATAACGTACTATTTATATTCTAGAAAGCCCTACTTATAGAGATATTTGTTATAATCCTATATACTGCGTAAACAAGGTAGTTATAGTTTTCTAGATATAATATACTCCTACGCCCTACCCTAGGGTTAAAATCTCTTTCTAAGTAGCGAATAGACTAGTTTTTTAGAAAGCTTAGGATCTATTACGCTAGTATGCAACCCTCCTCTAAGCAGCTAGGGTCTACTAAGCCTCGTTACGATTCTAATCTACGTTAAGAGGGCTGCACTACGTTAAGCGGAGGGGGTAGTAGCTTTAAGTGCGCTACTACGTAATGTCTTTATACTAGCACTAATGCCTATATAGTAAACTGCTAGTAGACTAAAGGTTAGGGCAAGGTACTATACTAGAAGACGCACCGCAGGTGGACAGCTCTCTATACGAGGACCGCCTGCTAGCTATATAGGTACGCTGTTGCTTCCTATTAATAACAGCTAACTAAGGTCCCTAAGCACTATTAGCAACCTCGTTAGATATTAATATATAGAAGGCGTAGCTAGCCTAGGAAGAGTAGCACGCAGTAGGGGCAGCTAGAGCCTACTTAATACTCGTTAACTATAAGAGAATAGATAGCGAGAGAGTAGCTAGACTAGTCCTTATACAGCCCCGAACATCTGCGACCTACTATTAATAGAACGAGTGCTATCTAAGGACGACTCTTTTACTAACGACTATATATAAGATAACCTAGACGCTAACGATTATATTAACAATTACTACTTAATATTAGGGGGGCTTCTAGATCTAGACTTTATTGCTACGACTAAGGGGGTTTAAGATATAGTAAGCAATCCTAGCGTTTCTACTACGATAGCAGAAGAAGATTAACTAGCGCAGGCGCAGCTAGAAGGAGAGCACTAGGCAAGTATAGAGCGCAGGATAGAGCCGCTGCTAGTTAGCCTAGAAGTAGTAGATCGTTATGCTGCAACCCTAGAGGCATAGGACGAGCATACGATAGGGGAAGGCGACGAAGAGGAAGCGCAAGATAGCTATAGCGGCCTTAGAGTAAATCTAGCAACCGACAGCGATAGATTAAGCGAGCGCATAGGGGTAGGGGCTAGGATCCGCAGATAAGCTACTATAGAAGATAACGTTGCTAAAGATAATACTGTCGCGAACAGACTTAAAGACGAGGGCAACAACGGCTAAGTAGATCTAACGACTACGACGCAGCTCTCTTTACTAGGGATAGGCAAAAGTATAGTACTAATAGGCTAAGCTTTTAGTAACCTAGCACTAGCACTAGTCCTAGCGTCGGCTCTACTAGGACTAGCACTACTAGCACTACTAGCACTACTAGCACTACTAGCACTACTAGCACTACTAGGTCTAGCCTTAGCCGCAGCATAGGTAGCTAACTAAGAATTACGAAGGCCTACTAGTAGAAAGAGGGTGCTAGCGCTACCTAGAGCGAAGAAGCAGTTAGAAGTAGAGAGGATAGCGGGCTTTGCGAGAGGAAGTTTTAAGAGGCGTAGTGCAGCTTTAGGCAGGCGAGGAGTACGCAAAACATAGGCTATTAATGCGACCCTAATAAGGAAGACGAACTAGAAAAAGGGCAGTACGTTCGCGCGTAATCGTCCTATAATCGTTATATAATCGTCGCACTAACTATAAGTAGCGGTCGCATTGCGCAAGATTAGGAGGTATTAAAAGGAGTCTAACCTACTTATACCTAAGCTACCTTTCTTAAGGCTAGTACGAGAGATTACGCATACTATTAAACGCGATATGCGGTTCTAAAGTATAGCACTTCTTGCGCTATAAGAAGCATTAGAATCGTAGTTAGTACGCTTGTTCGAAGGCGTATATAGCTTTAGCATTTCTTTGCAGTATATATCGCTAATAGCGTTATAGGTTAATAGCTCCTCGCTATCTATGCGAAGCGCATTACTATTTAGCTAAAGGACCTTTACCTCCTTATATAACTTCTCCAGAATTTTAATAGGAGATAGGGCACTTAGGCACATTAAGTAATAGGGGGGGGGGGCGGGGAACGTATATAGGTAGTAGGCAGTAGGTGTTGCGACCCGGTGAAACCGTGTCACGGTGGTAGAGCTCGGTGGACTTGGAGGAGAGTGTCAAAGGCACGGTCAG
>JASUXV010000101.1:0-10587 GCA_030411845.1 Friedmanniomyces endolithicus
CCACATAGCACGACGATTCGAAGAAATATTCCCAGAAATACAAGGGAAACGACGACTACACGCCTCAGAGTTCGAACTGACCTTAGCACAGCTGAAGGCCATGTTCTGGGACTACCGACAAATCTCTTCAGACAGCGAAAACCACTCCTACGTACAGGAGATCGTACCAATGGGAAGCATCTTCAAACCAGGTGGTTACACCACGCCGGACCGAATATACATCTCAAGACAAATGAGGGAGCGCGTAATGCTACTCAATCAACGATACAAGGAGATCGAACGAATGCAAATCCAGTGGCACGATGACGAGATCACGGAGACAGAGATGCGACGACGATACGCGATGCACATACCGCAATGGTCCATACCACCGCTCATGCCATCACATGGACCATCACCAACCTGGATGAATCGCATCTTCAAGAACGTCGAAGTAACGACGAGAGGGCTACTCAGTATGATACAGGTGGACGGGAGAGTCACATTCAGGCCCAAGGACGGACCCCTTTGCTGGGAAATCCGCCTCGAGGATATGAAGACCTCCGCCCAATCAAAAAACTAATGGAACCCGTCAGTAAGAGCGACTTTACGGGAACTAAACAACACGAACGCTCAGACGACTTCAGCACCAGTCTTCCGCACCAAATGCATTGTCAACGGATACGAAACTTACGCCATGATAGACTCCGGAGCCAGCGGAATGTTCATATCAGCACAGTTCGTACAACGACACGGGATAGCTACCCGACGAAAGAAAGAACCACACCACGCGCGTCTGTGCGAAGGCTGCAAGCACGGGCACTGCCAGCAGAGTCGTGTGTGAAGTCAAACTTTGCATTGCAAGACAGTGAAGGGGGAGCATTACAATGTAGACGGTATGACCTATGAAGTACCTACTATATAAGCTGTGTCCATGCGACTCTTATCGAGTTCCATCGTTCAGTTGAAGTGCGACGTCAGTGTCACAGAGTCTCTTGAGCGGTAGATTGCAAGGCACAAGACTCTTTGACATCAGAAGGTCACTTCTAGATGGTCAAGACCCTCAACTTATGGAAGACAAAGCCGATATCGGTCGCTGACTATGCTACGGCATACTGGCTGCTGAATAAGACCTGTTCAACAGTGGACTACGCATGCGCAGTATGGACTAGGAGATGGACATCGGATAGCCATGTTTGATACCTGTCACAGTGTCGTCAAATCTCGGACAGCACGACAGCAACATCAAGGAAATCGAGCTTGTGCATGTGCTGCTTTAGCGAGCCCCACACGACTAAACGGTCGCCTGAATTTGCCTACTCGAGGCGGAGCAGATTGCAGCGACTGCGATGCTGGACGAACAGCACCTTCGCCTTGGGCAGCCCTCATATGATCACGATGCCTGACGCAGATCGGAAGCCTAAAGGACTGCAAGGTACCCATTACCTTGACAAGATGATGTGAAGAACAGGGGACAGCGAGAGTAGGGGATGTTGTAGTTGCTCCTTCGGTAAGTTATGTACCCATTGCGTATGGTTGAAATCATTTACCTTTAGCCCCACAGCACTCTTGTTGCAACGGTAGATCGTGGCACTGCTCTTCTGCCTCTGTTAAGTCTGAGTCCTGACAGTATGGTATGACGTGACAGTGTACATAGGTCACCTTATACTTCCTTCAAGACTGAAAGTCAATAATTGCAGATGGACGCGTAGGCGCACATCCATCTCGCAGTCAGGTGAGGCTGATAACCTAACGTACAAGATCGTCTACAACCATTGATGCTGCTCCACGGTGCAACGCGATCCTTGTAACGATCGCTAAGTTGTGCCACCACAAACATGCCTGTGCTGACTATCTCATGATGCAGACGCAGCCATTTAAGGTACAGGCATAATCGTGCGAGTCAAAAAAGCCGTTGAACTCAGTACCTCCCTATGGACAATATTCCATCATTTAAAGGCTCGCCCTCCTCGCGGAGTAGCCGTGATCAAGTCAGGATCTGTTCGTTGCGTGTCCGTTAGTCAGTGCAGTACCGTTATGCCTTGGGGCATATCTGGGCTGCTTCGGCTCTTTCATCTCCCAGTCCGTCTCGACCCTCCACTCCCTTGCCAGCTCACGACGCCCTACACGCGTGTGTGTTCGCGGATCCTCATTGTGTACACTCGTCTCGTGTGAATGTAGCCAAAAGTTGGATTTGCAAGACCAGGAGCTCCAGTAACCGGGACATGCGGGCTCTTTGCAGTACCATGCCCAGCGACGAGCACTAGGTAGTGTAGCATTATCCGCGTCAGTGTCGCTGTTCGTCGCGTAATCGAATGGCGTGGATGCGGTAGTGGAGGTGTCGATGAAGTCGGTCGGTTTGAGGGGCCTCGTAGTAAGCATCGCCTGGTATTGAGGATCGGAATCATTAGACATCTTTGAGTACGCTGCCTGACGAAGGTTCTTTGGTGAGATCTGGGTAGAGTCAGGGACTTGCGGGCTCCAACCTTGAAGTATAGGCGTGATCTTTTACGTCAAGCGCTGACCTGATGCCGCGAATCGAAAAGCTGCAGACGTCTTGTCACTGGTCTTGCACTGAGAGAATGGACGGTAGGAACTACCCGGCCCTCCTTGCGCAGTCGAAGATGTGTACTACTCCTCCTCAAACTGGATTTCGGCATCGATGTGCGCGCAAGATGTCTTTCAAGCTGCGACTCTCCTGGAAAGCGTTGGGCTCCAACAAGGGACCATGATTGGCGACGACACTCACCGGTCTCGCGGGGCCGCAGGACATCCTGTGACCTCTTGCAGGCCGCTAGGTAAAGCAAATTGAACACCACCTTCTGCCTGACTTTCCTATCCGTGCACAAGAAGTGGTAGATTGGCCTGGGTCACGCTCGGAGTACAATACCTAGCCCAAACCTGTCAGTGCAGCATCATTGTAGACACTCATATGACTACCCGCATTTGTACGCTCAGCTGCACGCATCACGCGGGTGGAGAGATTAGACGGCGCCATGGAACGGTGAAGTACGTCCTACCTGACGTGCAGACGTGGCATTGGCGCTACCCCAATGTGGGGAAGGTAGTAACCGTATGGAAAGTACACAGGATACTAACAAATGTCACGCTGTAAGGGACCAGGAAGCTGGTGAAGAGTCTGAGTTCGAATGTAGGCCCACTGAATATTGGCTAGACAGGTGAGCACCTTCCAGATGTCAATCTCGAATTGCATCAATTCTAGTCAACATTCGTCGCGCATGTATTCGTACCTAGTATCGCTCAGAACTGGGTCTGACAGGATACCAACACTTGCATCGGCCTAGTCCATGTCGGCAACGTGCTGGATACTGGAGCTTGACGCTCTTGAACGTTCAATTCTTACTAGTGAAAGAGTAGTTATTGAGCGGGCTGCCGTGTCTTCTGGCATAGCTTTCTTTGCCTGCGCATCCCTCCTTGCACTGCAGTGGTGTACCAGAACTACGTCAGTGTGGAGTCCTGTGGACATCCGTGATGCCTTCGACCGTGGGATTGATAAAGCAGTAAACCTATCCCGCAGTCCCCAATAAACAAGACAAAAGCCCAGTTCACCTCTGCTACCGTGGGATGGGCGAAGGAAGGGAACTTGAGAGGTTTTGTCAGCAGAGTTTCGGAGAACGTGGCCTCGAGGAACTTACATCACAATAACAGGCGCTGGAGCAGCATCGCTGCGACTCGCCGGGCCACGCTGTCACACACGACTGCGAGAAGTGCAACCGCGCCTTCGACACAGAGCAGGCGCTGGAGCAGCACCGCCGCGACTCGCCCGCCTATGTCGCCAATGAGGATACGGAAAACTTTGAACATTCGTTCGATTTACAACCATCCGAACAGCGCGAAAATGTGTCCATTTGACTAGTTACTGCCGGAGCACTTCCTCACCTCCACGATGTCGATATTCTGTAGTATTCGACAGCAGTGGTGCAATTTTCAGCGGAGTAATCCGTTAATCCAATGTCGCTCCATGCTTGTATGATCACTCGACGGTGAATACTGTTGCAAGTCGAACGGGTGACCAGTATCCGAATCGCAATATACTGTGTAATACATGCTCCACGCGGAAGCTGCCGCGCTCACCACACTAAAGACGAAGCATTGAAGCGTCCGGCTTGTCTAGGGAGGCCTTCAGTACGCTTACGAACAGACCGCGGGGAACGCTCATAAGTAAGGATTTCTACACCACGGGAACTCTTGCGACAATGTCTCGATGGGTTGCAACAAGTAAGGCCTTCATGAATTGGACCAGCCTTGACGAACAAGACGCACGCAAGGTCCTTGAATGTTGGATCACGGCTGCTCATGTGGTACTTGCCGACAGGAAGGCATTGTCGATTGTGAGTGCCTTCGTGGAGGCGTCAAGCATGCTCGCGATGCTGCTCAGGTGGGCCAATCGCTGTGGCTTCCAAAGAAGTCTGCAAAAGCTGTTCAAGAGCCTGTTAAGTGGCATTTACTGGATGGAGCTTGGTCCGGAACAGAAGGAAGAGTATGTCTCCCAGGTACGTCAATGCGGGAATGACCTTGGGCTTCCGTTCAGAGGTGGTAAAAAGCAATCTAAGCCAATCCAGGCCTCCGGCTTGAATTGAATTGGATGCTCGCGAGCCTTGGATTGAGTTGAGGCTTCACGAGGCTCGGTAGGATTGAATTGGATTCGCTTGATTGAAGTCGTCGCCTTGGCGCTGCTTGGCGGAGTAGTCAAAGTGGCGGAGTAGTGATGCATTGGCTCGACTATGAGATCAACTATCTAATCAACAACTACGGCTGATGCTGACGTTGATCTATCACTGCTAGGCGGGGTCTGAACAGCGGAGCTTGATGCCATAGGTGTAGTTGTCTTCCGCGGCGGGTCAAAAAGTGACCTGTCGTCGTCAGTGGCGGCGGAAGAGGGGGAGGGGGTAGACTATCACATACCGGTTCCAATCGATCGCACCGCTGCGGATCCAACTCTTCAAACACTGCGTGTACTTAATCGTCTCTGCTGCTAGCGATCTTCGCCGTGTACCGAGTGCTGCACCAGCCTCACTGAAGACCCTCTCAGGCTCATCAGACATCACTGGCCTGGAATACGTCGAGTGCCATAGCCGAGAGCGTTGGCCATCGCTGGCGCTGTGTCATCCACCACTCAATCGGTGAATCAGCAAAGCGGAGCTTGCATGCAGATCGTCACTCGGCATTGTATTGGTATAGCTGCTCAGTCATCGTGTTGCCAGGCCACTTCAATGCCTCATCATCCTCCTCGTCCGATATCACGTCCTCTTCCTCATTGCGTGCCATCAAGGGCGTTGAATCATAGGGGCGTAGGCCTGGCGCATCGGCTGGTTGGAGGTGCTCGTAACGCTGTTGAAGCTGAAGGAATTGGATGCGTGCGCTATCGATCCACTTAGGCCTCTCCTTCCACCGCCGCTCAATCCACCTCCACTTCATGCGAGGGTGGAGGACTAAAGCCGCAATGTACACGGGGGTATCGTCGAGCTTCATGTAGTAGTCGTTCAACTTCTGTCAGCCAGCGTTGACGTTGGTAAAAAGGGTGATGCTCAGAGGTTGTCTGACTACCCGGTATCGCAGTAATCTGAATAGCAACGTCAGTCATCTGGCTAAAGGTTTACTGGCTCCGGCGATCAGCCTCGAGGCTCCGCTGCCGTGCCGTCTGCTGCTGCAATACTTCGTCGATGGGGTATTGCTGGCGCAGCTGCTCGAAGTGAGCAAGCAGTTCCTCGAAACCTCGATTACTAGCCAGATAGCACCGTAACAACCACCGACGTGCCCTTGAAGCTTCATCGTTGCCCTCCTTATCGGCGCAAGGATCTCGTGGTAAAGCGTGATCACATTCCAATCGTCTGCGTCCAGCCGATCTTGGAGGATCGGCGGCACCGCACGAGGCTTCATCGGTGTAGCATTGCTGTTGTGACGGAACCGAGTCTCATACTGTTGATGCTTCACCTCCTCTTCAAGCAGCAGCTCGTCAATCGCTGGCCTGAGGTAGATAGCTCGCGCAGCAGCATCGACGAAGGAGTTCCACCGTGTTGTGACGTCCTTGATCAACTCATAGGTCACCTTCTTATTGTCCGGCCGGCTTGGCGCGATAAGCTGTCGCTGCAACGCCATTAGGCGGTCGTTGCGCTGCGGCGATCGCACGATCCAATACATAAGGTTTTGTAGCCGAGTGGACCACGCCTGCGCCAGATACGAAGCTGCATCTCCTCGAGTGCAATGCTGTCCACCTCGCGCTCAAAAGCATGCTCTTCTTCGCCAAACAACACGGCCTGTGCTACAAGGTTGAGGACGTGGCTAGAGCAGCGGATCCAGGCCTCGTTGTGCACGAAGCCGAACTCCTTACCCAGGTAGTCAAGGCAGGTAGCGTTGCTGCTAGCATTGTCGGTAATGAAGTATCCAATCTTCTTCTCCAAGCCCCATTGCGAGATCACGTCTCCGATATTGTTGGTCATGTTGTAACCGCTATGGTTGCCTTCCTGATGCGGCAATGCCAGCAAAGTGGTCACTGGCTTGCCAGTGCGGTCGATAAACGATGCTACCACGCCGAGGAAAGCGAGCTTGTTGCCGAAGGTCCACAGATCGAACGAAAAGTTGACGTTGGTAATAGCGCTAGCGAGAGTCTCGGTCATCGCACCGATGGCCTTGTCGTAGCTGAGAGAGCATGACAGCACTGTACCGAATACTCACCCGACTGCACTGCGCGACGACTTCGCCAATCCAGCAAAACATCTCAGTCCAACAGACTCGTCGACAAGGCCGCTATCAACAGTCTCCACGCAATCGACCGAATCTGGCCGTACGGTCCGGGCAAGCGTGCCACCGACTCCAGCGGGAAACAAGTAGTCTTGTCATCTGCTAGTGTACGGAGGCCTGGTAAACGCGTGAATTGGATGCCTTCGCAACCGGATACGGAGGCTGGTGTCAATGGAGCTGCCGAGTGGTATTGGAAGCTACCGAAGTCGCTGGTGTGCTGGAACAGTGATGGCACTTCGAGATTATATATATCCAGTGCAGTGCTGAGCGTATCAGACGTTGTAGATGCCATTGACACGTCGACTTAATGCGTTGTTAATAAGTGATTGTGTTGCGGTGATGTTGTTGGTAAGTTCTAAGGCTCATAAAGCTAATGCCTCAGGTGCCGGGAACGCGGGAACTAACCTCCTATAGCAGGTTATTGCGCTCCTCGGCGTCGGGCCTTCTCTCAGCCGAGTGCGGAATTAATGCGCGGTATGGTTACTTTGGCTTCAGGTGCCCAATGCGGTATACGATTGTGGCTCTTCAGCGGCCGGCCGCTACGGCCCTACAATCCGAGCGGGGAACCGCGCTTCCGCAGGCTAATGATTGGTGGCTACAATAACTATAGCCCTGGTCAATTTTTAATCAATTCAATCAATCCAACGTCACTGCACTGAATTGAGGCCGACAGTAACTACATCGAACTGACTTCATCCTAGCGCCAGGTATCAATCAAGTCAACCAAGTAACTTGAAATGGCTTGCTCATTATCACCTTTGCTTCCGTTAACGTAACGTACCAATGACAACCGGGAGAAGCCTGGTAGGGAACAGCGCGGATGAGTGTGGTACACTTATCAGCGAGTCAACGTAAGCAGCCAACATGCCCTCTTTACATGCACGTAACCGTTGATAGAGCTCTTCCTCGCTTTCTTCGATCACACGGTCACCGATGGATACCAACTTCCCGCTGAAATCATAGTTCGCCACTTGTCAATTGGCATGACCGTCCACGTTCTAATGTTCAGCGAGCGCTGCTTTGAGCTCACATACCTTCATTCTATAGCACGACGCTACACACTTACCAATGATGCCTTGCATAGCACGAGCAAGCCGGCCACGAGTGTGAGACCAAACGCGGCTTTTCAACCTCATTGGGACGCCAGTCAACTTATCTGATTATCGTAGGAATCGACACAGCACAAGCATTTCTATATCTACCACACAGCAGACTTGTTGTCGTCCCAAGGGAAAGGAAGGCGACTTCACCTTCGGGTATGTTCACCAGCTCGCCCTCATACGCATACAGCACCACCCTTCGTACCCGAGCTGAGTAGAGGTCAATGGCCCAGACGCGGATTCGGACCCAAGATATCTGCGGACGCAAGCAGCCTGGTCGAACATTGCGGCTGGACGTAGCTGTCAGAGACGGAGGAGTATAATCATCAGCACTGCGCTTTCGATCCCCAGCTATGACGCCCAAGCCGAAGAGTACATCTAGAGAGAGCAGGACTATACTGCGGCCGCTATAGTGAGCAGCTGTACGCCGAGCAGCCGGAAAGATGGAAACCGTACGGCATCCCACTTCAGTCTCCTGGCCATTTATCTAGAAAAGGTGCTGATATTGTGCTGTCGTTAGTGTATAATGATCCGCAACGACCCACTCGAAGCGCCCCGAGACGTTCAGCGCTCTAAGCGTCTGAGCGCTATCGTGCAACAGCGTTACACCGATTTGTTTAAAAACAGGGTAGCCAAAGTGTACTGCGGCGGGCTCAGTATGTGACTATCTCTCGGACTCGATACATTCATCGATCTTCTGTAACCCGCTCTGGTTGGCCTCCTACTTGCCTCGAAGTGTGTTTCTCGCGGACGATCTTGTGAACAAGCTCTTGCGGGTCGACCCCGTCCGGACACCAATTTTTTCCATCTCGATGTAAAGCTCTCTTACGATATTGGTCATACTGTCTTCGCCGTTGTCGTAATGCTTCTGTGCCGATAACTTCCACGCGCACTTCTCTGCGACAATGAGCAAAAGTGCTACTCTGACGAAGCTTGACATACTGCAGGAGCCGGCGTGTTCCAAGCACGACATCACCTTTGAGCGCAAGGCAGCGTCTCGTTTGGGGGGTCTAGGTCTGGTCCGGTTAGACCCTCTTAAGAGACGGGCTTCCGGCGGACGTCCTGAGGTTGAAGTAGTGCAAGGCCGTGCAATCGTCACATGTCCACCCGAAGTCTCATCCGCATTCCTACCTAGACATAGACTGGTTCCTATCATGTGGGAGTTCCGAAGGGTTCAAGAAGGACCAAGTGATCGATACAGACCAATAGCTACACGCTTTCGCGTACATCAGACGCTTGGGGGCCAGGAGTCTCAGTCGGACCGCTCGGAATATTCGACGAACGTAGAATAGATGGCATTTCCAAAGAATCTGCGTGCGCATGTCGTGAAAGAGCATGGTTTGGTAGACTCCGCTTATGCGAAAGTCGCACGTCAAGGCCGGATAACTTGGCACTATCTGTCAGCGGCAGGTCTAAGAGGCTCCACAGGTGCGCAACGGACTGTGGGGCCCCTCGGAACATGGGATGGGGAGGGATACTTGAGGGGTAGCGGGAACGATCAGGTCCTCGTCCTTCAATCAAGAATTGCGACATGCTAAGCCAGACGCGGCGGCGCCAGGCCGGATCGGGGTCTGCCCTGCCTGCATTGTAGGCACGACAACCTCTAACACAACGTCACAAGCCGGGCCGTAACGATGGCACGCTGCACAGGCCAGGTTTTGCCCGCACCAAGCGGGGCAAAAGTTGCCCAGTGCAAAGAGATCTTCAGCATGATGGACGCTACACGCCGATAAGTTCGCAACGAGTTCCGCACCACAGTCCTCAGCAGACCAGATCAGAGAGCTTGAGATCGAGCACCACGCATTCGCACCACACAAAATAATAAACGCACGACCTTCCCGCTGCAACTGCGACTCTGTCATCACCTTGCCGCCTGTTGACCCGCGAACACCGCCCGCTGCCAGCATTACACACACGCCTGCTTGCCCATACCCTTGGGCACTTCAATTTCTGGAGACTGGCTCACCGTTCGCGCGAGGTTCCTTCGCAGAGCAGCGCATAGCCGCTTTACTATGGACAAAGCCAATGATTTCGATGCGGAGCTGAAGCTCCGCCTGATGGAAAGAGCCGAGTCATACCGTGTTCGCCTGCTCCGACTCGACTCAGCAGGAAGAGAGCAAGAGCTCAACAAGATTTCGCAAGAACTCGCGCAGGAGGAGCAGGCTGTGCAAAATTGTGCCTACGTCGTTCTGGAATGCTTCCGACCAGCTATTAGCTCCTCTGCATACAAGGAGCTTACTATGATGCAGGAGACTGGGCAGCAAAGACCGTCGTGGGACTATGAAAGGACAAGATGCGTGCGTTTGGTAGCAAAAGTTGTTACGCGCTGGAGCTTGCGTGTGCTGCAGCAATTATGGATGGGACTGTTACACTCGGAGTTACTTGGATGCTTTGTGGGCAGCAGCCCAAATGTACCCAGACTGGCATGATGCTGCTGCCCATCTGAACGCTGTCATGATAAGGAGACATGTTGGAGGTATGGCCCCTAGCTCGGGCCAGTCGCAATTCATTGGAGTAGGAAATACTCGATTTCCACACTCTACAGTAACGAGGAAGATTCTGGTCAACATTTGTGATTGGCAAAAGAATCATTCAGTGAGGGTCCACGACCACGACGTGAGTAATTTGGAGGCGGAGCTCGCGCTAGTTGAATGGTGGGTGTCGTCCAGGCCTGAACATCTCTCATTCTCTACAGGCGCAAAGGTTGTCGACCTGGCCGACAGTGCGCAGCCAACGCACCTGCTCG
>JASUXV010000102.1:0-10506 GCA_030411845.1 Friedmanniomyces endolithicus
TCCACTCTCCAACTTCGGGCTCCATCACAGTCTCACTCTGATGAGAGGTTGATTGTTGCAGCAATGGAACAGACTCTCGAGGACGCCAACGGGAGGGCGCATTTTCAGCTTTTCCCAGGTATCCCGCCTGTTCATCGAGAAGCCATCATCCGAAGGATTCGCACATGCGACAGAATCGTGTCATTCCATACGTTTTTCGAAGACATGGTGTATGTAGAGGTCTGTCATCACTCGATGCGGTGTCTTCTCAGTAGCCGAATGGCATACCGTAGAAGCTTTGAATCGGGCTTCCGCGACATCTTCTATGGAAGCGACGAAGCCTTTCGTGAACGGTACCTACAGCTATGGCTATATGCGATGAGACATTTCACCGAGCTTTCAGATCTGGTGGCCAGCAGCCCACGGAAGAACGATGGCTCCCCTAGGCCAGTTCGATCGGGACTTTCAGAGGGCCGACGGGGAGCGTTTATTACTTTCGCCACCGATCTTGGCTTTAAGTGTTCCACGGGAAAGGGTCGCAGGATGCCTAGAGAAATTCTTCCGGATGTTGCATGTGCACTGCGTCCACCACTCATTTCGACAGACTTGGTCGATACACCGATCAGAGCTCGCTGTAACCGTCCGTTTGAACGCAGCTTTTACGTCGACCGCAAGTATCTCTTCGCTGAGCACGTTTTTGCGGCAGCTGCCGAGCGCCTGGAATATACCACGACCTTTGCAATGGCGAAAGACCTGATCCTGAGTCTTTGGGGACCACGGGTCTCCCCTATCCTACACACAGCACACCTGCGTCGACATTTATCACAGTCTTCTGCTCCTGAATCCACCGATATCGATCACAGGTCACAACCCGAGCAGGACACCGAAACACACCGAGTACGTGAACACGGGAACACGGCGGGAACGGATATGGGTGGGACGAGCACAAGGACTCCACCTCACGCGGCTACGTACCCACCCATCAATGGAGACTCACCTGTTGAGCCTTCACATTCCCTACTCGCACGCAATGAGCAGACTGTACCGGAGCCTGCGACAGAAGCAGATATGGATACTACAATGGCCAATGTCCAGCCACCGGAGCTCGATAGAAATCGTAAACGAGCTGAGCGTACCACGGACGACACCAGCACAGATGCGCCAATAACTCGGGCTGGGCAAGTAGCACAAGCGAAGACGGCGCTAGCTCTCCAACCAAACAATTGGTGTGTAGTTGACGAACAGGGATCATGTCATGTTGGTCACGACAACACGACACTTGGGGCGACACTGCGGAGGATCGTGGGTCCAGATCGTACGCTACATGTTCTTCAAGAGTCACAATTGCGAGTCATCATGCCAAAAGCTGCACTTATCGAAGCCCGCCGTCCCGGAGCCATCTTCATCGTTACGAAGAAGGAGGCTGCAGGACAGAGCAAGCGCCTAGCTGAACAAGGATCAGCGCGAAGACTACAGCTTTGGGAGAAGATACAGGTCGACTTGCCAACAGGAAACGGTCGAGATTGCACCGTTGGTATTGACGCAACGGGAGACAGAGGCCGCAAACTGATCATACAGAATCGATGGCAGGCTGAGATTGGAGCTGTGGAGCTACATAGTGTTGGGGCTGTTGAGGCCTCTTCGTCGGAAAAATCATACCACTTACACAGCTATGTTGGTAGTCGAGTGAAGATAGAGATACACGGCTTGACGTTCGAATGTGACGGGGACGAATGGAGAAAACTGATTTCTAGCCACGAAGAAGAAATGGCTGAGTGGCGTGTAGACGAGACATTTGAAGATCTCTGATCAACATGTACACGTCGTCAACAGGCGCTTGGTTGGCTCGCAATTCTAATTGTAGCAGTCAAGCAGTTTTTCGATCCCGTCCGGCGCTTGGACTTCCATCGCGTGCTCGGAGAGTGAGGCCATCAGCGCCATTCGTTCTGAAGAGGTAATATGATCAGGAAGTGTCGCCGGTACTGAGACTGGGCGGTCCAAAGTCAGAGGAGGCCAAGTCAGCGTTTAAACAAGCGTCATGAGAGACCTTTGCAACATACCTCCCATTGCTACTACATCTTGTGTTGTTCCCTTCTGCTCTAAGACTTTGCTGTCTTTGGATTCCGGGGTAGATGAGTTGCTTCGTGACTTCACTGCTTTTCAAGTGCTCTGTGTACCCTTGGTGGTTGAATAGATGGCGGTCGACAGACAGTAATGCTCGCGATGCCAGAAATAGTAACACATATACGTTTGTCCGATTTGTAGCACCTTGTTTCATATTTCTTAATGATGCAGACAGCTCTAATCTATGTGACTCTGAATCCGGGGCTGCTTATCAGACCTGTATGTTACTGGATTTGGTGGGTTGTACACTGTGCGCATTGTGTGCACTACTAGCTTTGCAAGAGATGCTGGTTGCGCATTGACGACATAACTGTGCTACTTCATCGTCAGACTTGTCATGAGCGTTTCTTCGGTCTAGTTACCTGCAATGCAACTTCCAGCTTGCCCGCGCGGACGCAAGCGTAGAATTCGTACACCGTGGCCTCGAGACAGGTCTTTACGTCTCTCTCTTCGGGTCTAAGCGGCAAGAACAGATGCACAAGCACGTCTGCGAAAGAGTGCAAGTCGGTTTCACGGTTGGCAGCAGTACCACGTAGTGCGCAGATCCCGATATTAGCTGGTGCAATCAGTAATGTCCATGCTGGGTATCCATCCACTATTGACCTATTTTGACCTGTCCTGTGCGAGTGAACAGTATGTTCCGTTCGTTGATGGCATTGTGTGCGTGGTCGAAAACTTGATGGATGTAGCTGATGCCTTGTAAGACCTACATGATCAGCTCAGGACTCACAGCTTTGCCTCAGAATCTATACCTGCGATGCAATAGCTGATATCTGGGCATCCTTCTCGCCTGGACATATGGTCCATGGATCACA
Source organism: Friedmanniomyces endolithicus (assembly GCA_030411845.1). Lineage (NCBI taxonomy): Eukaryota > Fungi > Ascomycota > Dothideomycetes > Mycosphaerellales > Teratosphaeriaceae > Friedmanniomyces > Friedmanniomyces endolithicus. The sequence goes on from JASUXV010000102.1 coordinate 2,919, forward strand.
GTCTAGGGCGAAGATTTGCTCGAGAGAGAGGTCCATCTCCTCGTATAAGATCCATAAGTGCGCACCCGAGTGAAAAGCTCCGTGCAATTCCACCAGGAACCGAGACTGCGGTTTCACAAAGTGCCTGATTCCCTCTAACAACGGGGACTGGTGTTGCTTCACAACGAATAAGCTTTCGTTTTGATGAGGATGCGTGCGTTTCCGACGGCTGAGTATAGTACAGCCCGCTGGCTCGTCTTCTCCTTGGTTCGAGCAGAACGCTATAGCTTCGTAGAGATCCCATACCGTCTTTTCGATGATGACGATACTGTGATTCAATGATTGCGCGGTCGGAACTCCGAAGTGATTCCGCATGCCAGCCGCACGAGACAGCAAGTGTGGCTTTGGCTCCTCGGTTCGAGGCCTTTGGGTTGGTATAGGGACAGGTAGAGACGTAGAGGAGTTGTCTTTCTTTTCTGAAGCAGCATGCGTCGTATGCAACTGCGGTACAGTTTAGAGATTGTGAGCTGTGCTTGTGGACTCAATAGACCCTACTGAGTACGTACTGGATCTCTGACCGCTCCCAATTCCTCGTCAATGGAACTTGTGTGTCTCTTAGCCTTTGGCCAGATGGTGTCCGTACGCTTGAGTATAGTGGACATGTCGTGTGTACGCAGAAGGTATCTCGCGATCTCATAGCACTGTATTGTATTGGCATAGACTGCATCAATATATACACCACGACACACGCTCTACGACTGACTGACTAGCGTGTAGTAAAAATAGACCGACTACAGCTTCTATATGATTGTAGGATCTCTTCTCACTGGTCTCACACACACGCACACGCTTGCCCTTCAAATCGCTGTACCTCCACTGGTACTAAGCGTTCTCGAAGGCTGGTAGTCGAGCTCATAGAGACTAGCGTTCCGCCTTCTGAATTGTAGCAGGTAGCGTCGAACGTCGTCTCTGAACTCTGTAAATGCAGACACTGCTAAGCTTTAGCATGTTGAATGGCTACGTTCTGACGACGCGATGTCACCTTACCTACGACTGCGAGACTCCGACGTGTCTGGTTCAGCTCAGTAGAAAGGTACTGGTCGATGTCTGGCACACTCTTTACTATACACAGCCTTTTTCCCTCACGGTGTACCTGTGCATTCGAGTATTCGTAGGTGGTGTGTATTGTGATACTTAGAAGCTGGAGATCTGTGAGTCGTCGCTTTCGCCATTACGGAGAGCTGCTTACCGATTTGTCGAGGACACTGGTATCTAGAAGACTCTGCATCCAGGGGTGCAACTGCGGGACAGCTTCTTCCTGATCTGTATACCATACAACCTTAATCTTACGCGTATTGGCTGCGGAGTCCTGACTGAGTTCCGTCAAGCGCTTGACAAAAGGCAGGATTGCAAATATTCCCGCTCCGGTGGCGAAGAAAAGCACACAACCGTATTCGTGTATGTCGCGGCGATGACCAAAGGGACCAGCCAACCAGGAGGCAACGTTGCGTAGTTGATCCTTATGCTGTATGATGCGGCGACTCCAGCCATTGCGAGGTTCAATCATAAGGTACAGAGTCTTCGAAGAAGTGCTGCCTGGTTCTGCGTCCCACCATGTGATCACGAACGGATGACGCTGTGCGAAAGACAGAGCCCGGGTGGTAAGCAGAGTCAGGTAGACGTACTGGCCAGGCTCGATCGTCCAGGCATGTGGTAGCATCAAACTAACGACCATGCAATCGCCGAAAGGTTGCGTGCCTGTCAGTCTTGTAATCTCCAGCTTGCGTACTGATGTATTCCGGAAGATCTGAAGAACGTAACGTAGTACGAAGCTTGCCACAAAACAGCTCGTGCCTACTACAAGGCCAATTTCCATAAGTTCTTTCGGCCACCAGAGATGAACCCAGATCATTACACCAAGGATGATTGATATGATCATATGGGTGCGCAGAAACACCTCGTAGGCGTGACGCCGTAAGACGGGTAAACAGCCCAGTAGCGCCGATGCGAGTAGACCCTATCAAGAGATCACGTTAGTTTCCCAGATTTGGTACTGTGAGAGACAGACTCACCGTTAGAGTTGACGCACCTACAGGTGTAGTAAGTGATATCTGCTTCATGAGAACAATGGAATGGAAGAGTGTCTGCGCTACTGCCATTGATCCTAACGCTCGATGTAACCGGTAGGAGGACGAGAGTGTCAGGCCGAGTAGCTGAGAGGTCAGGCATATCTGGGGCGATGCAAAGAGTACGATCAGGTGCAAGAGTGCAACAGTTCCTGCTCTGTGTCCCGCGTCCGAGAGATCGCTAACACGATACGCATTGCAGAAGCCAGTAATGGACCAATGGGCGAGGTAGAAGAGAGTGTCTGCTCGTGTAGGATTGAAGAGAAACGGTTTTGAGAAGAGCCGAGGGTAGGCTATATGGAGCCGAGACCATCCTTGGATATGGTGCCGGTAGATATGACTGATAGCGGAACAGGACCGTAGCAGGGTCAATCCAGCAACCAGTGCAAGTAATATGATGGTTATTGTGCGAGAGAAATCCATGCTGGCAGCGTGGAGTGATCTGATGCCAGGACTTAGAAGACATGTTTACTGGTCAAGAGCAGCTCGGGTTCTGTTAATAAGCGTGGGTATTTGGGTGCGCGACCACCGTCAGCGTCCAGTCACGACCAGGGGAAGCTTGTGAATGAATACAGAGAGGAGACAGTCTCACATTTCACTCAGCTTTATTGCTGCTCTCTCTTTGCACCATGTCTGTCGCATCGAGGCCGCCTATGGCTACACCACCGACTAGCCCGCACAGCGCACCAACATCGCGGGGTCACTCCCCGCACCCGACGATACCACCCACGCCTCCTGGAGCAAGCCAGCTCGTAGTACCTCCGAAGCATCCAGACTGCATACTGTCACTCAGGGATGGCTCCATGCTGGCTGCTTCGTCGATTGGCGTCGCTCTGATACTGCAACAGCGGAACCTCATACCGCACTCTTACAACTTGCCAATTTACTATGTCGACGAGGAGCCTGACGTCGTGCATCTGCTTCACGCTATCTATGCCGGGAACGTGGATGCATCCCAAGGCAAAGTACCCCCAATGCCGATCTTGTACGCACTGGCTAGGCTGTGCCTCAAGACTGGCCGAGCCTACCTCTGCAATCCTTACGTCTGCCAGTGGGTCCAACGCTGGATACTGGAGTCGGAGAACAGTCTGGAGGCGGAGGTCTTAGAGGTCGCGATGCTCTGCGGCGACAGACAAACTGTAGCGAATGTCTGTCGCGCCTTTGTGCTCGGCGAAGTGTCCGACGAGGGAGTCCACCAGACTGAGATCCTTCTCGCAGGCTTACCCGATACCGGTACAACTGACGTTGCTCGCTGACGCTTTGCGCCTTGACTGATTCGAATATAGTCCAGATCGGAGTCATGCGCGCCACGGTAGGGCAAAAACTACGTGGACTCCTCCTACTTCCCATCGCGGATCACCCGTCGGTCACAACTGCTGCCGAGGACGCCCATCACTGCGAGACTCAAGCTGTGGATCTACTGTCCTATATCAGGGCACTCCGCCGGGTTCAACTTTTCCCTGTTCCGGATGATGACAACCGCATATGTCTAATGTCGCTTGGTGAGCGTCTAGGAGCAATGCAGGAACATTGCCTTGCTGTCAGCACATGTACCCAATGCGGCTACGTCGGACATCAGTGGGGAAAGCGGATCGATGAGATTGCAAGAAGCATGAATGTACTTCTTCGATATCTGATGAAAGAGCTGCAGAAGCACTTGGTGGTGGAGATGAGGAGTGCCAGGGAAGCCGTATAAGAAGAGACGATCTCGTACTGTAAGGATCAAATATACACCTTGCATTGATGTCCCAACTCCACCATCTCACACCTCTACACGCAATGCCGCCGAATAGCATCAGTCAATGGTAGAATGAGTGCAGCTAGCTGATCTTTTGCTGTGACGGCCCTCTCGCTTTCGTCGCACTTGTATAGTGTTGAGAACGATGTCTCGACTAAGTCGCAAAGCCGAAGTGCTTCTTCTCCGCGAAGTGCTTCTTCTCCGCGAAGTGCTTCTTCTCCGCGAAGTGCACCTTGTTCCAGCACATAAGAAGGATGTCCGTCTACTGCGCATGCGACGTCTCTAATCATAGCGTCCAGCTGAGCTGTCAATAGACGTAGGTAGCGGTGGCCTTCTGTGATCAGCTCGCTACCACCCCTTTTCTTAACTTGAGCCACAACCTGGTCGGTCTGACTCGACGAAGGTGAAGAATAGAACCTTAGCAGTCTCGGGTACGGTGTAGGTGGCCCATCGGCTGACACGTTGAGCGTCAGCCTAGGTCGTTTCCGCAAAGGGTCCCGGGCGGGGAGGCTGCGCGATCCTGCGTTCAGTTAGCAGTGTAGCCTTCATCTTAAATTTTGGAAGCGAACGTTTGTGATCTCCTGTAGGTGTCACATTTCGCGACACCATCAACTTGTGCCGTCCAGTCGTGTAGTGTTGAAGGGAATCGCTGATGTCGAACTGTACTGAAAGTGATGGTGTTTCCTGGACGTTTGACAGCGCTGACGGTAACGACCCGTCTAACGAATAAGCGTTGGAAATTTCAGTTTTCATCATAGCTACCTCGTGAAGAGATGAAAGGAAAGAGAAGTGTTGAAGCCCGCAATATCAGAGTACACGTCCTTATATAACAACCATGAGGCGGTGGCCTGGAGTTGTGTGTGGGCCGGCCCGTTCATTGCGGCCTTTTTCGCCTGGAACCCGCGGGAACATGAAGCTCACTTCTCGTCTTCGCTGATCACATGCTGAACTACCCCGAACTATCCAGTTTCCAAGGTATCATGATCTACGCTAAAAAATCTCTTTCTCATGCGTTGTGCATGTAGGCGGCGAGGTGGATGTTGGCGGCGCAGTGGTTGTTGGCGGCGAATCGCAGCTGAGACGCCTAACCGCCCGCAACGTCACCGGGCAGCGTCGCGCCAGTCGACACGTTTCCCTCGCTGTACTCGTTGGCCGGAGGATAGCTTGTTTCCTAGTACCATCAACAGCTGCTCCTGGGTATGCCCGCATCTGCACCTACAATGTCCGTCGCATTCGGCGGCCACTGTCTGGACTTTTCTGAGGTGTATACGTGGTGTTGGCCGTGGTACTTCACCACCACATAGACGCTCGCATGACACAGCTTCGACAATTCCAGCGCCTTCTTCATGATAGTCCGCTTCCGCTTACGGAAAATGTCTTTCGCGAGACTTGTAGATGGGCGGGCCATACTTGATCAAGGTAAGGGTTCCAGTTCGTGGCTTCAATGCACCGCCGTGGCACGGTCTCGATCATATCGCACGCAGACCTCTGATGATCGCTGTGCGGCGTTAAGTGGGTCACATCCTATTCCGGATAGTGTTGGTTTTTCCTATCAACCTCGCCATGAACATGGGGGGCATTAGGAGTGCTCGAGAGGCGCCAAAGATGCCGCCGATTGCGAAGTGAGTCTTTCATTTGTGGGATAACGCACATATTACCTGGGCCATCAAAGCGCATTCCCCGACTGCACCACCGCATGTTCTTGCACAATGGACCATCCACGAGCCGATACAAGCCACCGGCAGGACCACGGAAACGCGAACGTCTGGCCTAACGCGATGGAGTATGACAATAGCCATGTCCACCTAGCCAGCACTGCCGCCGAGTCCTACCAGCTTGGCGCACCACATGACCTCGACGATGTCGTGGGACCTGCCGTATTGAGTACTGCGAGGGGAGCCTCTGCGGCTCTCCATGCAGCTGCAGGACTGCAGCCAACCCTCCAGTACAGTCTTCGTCGACCACGAAAAAGAATACTTGACTGACATACACTCTAGATCTGCATTCCAACCTGTGATGTACCAAAACGCTGTGGGGCAGGACCACCTAGCAAACAATCATCACGAAACGATCGAACAGTTCTTGCTTCGCGAGTGTGCCTCCGGTCAAAGGGTGGACCTGCTTACTGAGGCTGTCCAGCTCCAATACGGGCACAGCATGACACCCGATGACTTGTTCATGACGTATCGCATAGCGTTCTGGAAGACGCGGTCTTGGGAAGAGAGCGACACGAGTTTGATGGAACAGATCGTCCGAGATGAGATTCGCGGCTTCTGGAACCGCGTTGCTCGAGGAGTGAGTCTTTTCCCTCCCGTCTCATCCTAGAAGCCGGTCGCTAAGCTCAGCCAGATGCGCGAGCAAAGCGGACGTGAGTGGCCACCTCACGAGGTCAAGATGAGGTACATGCGGCTTCATCCAAACAATGCAGTCCCATATGCGCAGTAGTAGCAGCGTCAGATATCTTGGAAATGTGCTGCCTCAGTGTAATGTTTAGACCCTTTCGCCTACGACCAAAGTTGTACGCTTCGGGTGTTGTGGCCGATAGGCATACATATCTTGTCCGCCCTGCGCTGTAGCGTCTCTAAGCACCTTTGTTCCGCAACAAATAACCCGCGCATAAGAAATCCGGATCAGAAGAGACCACGCGAACATGCCATACGAATCCGGGGACATGTATGTGTCCTTCCAGGCTGTCAGTGCAGTACATTGATCATACGTAGCTACATGCCTCCTGCAATTACCCTTGCACGACGATCGGACCCTCTCACGGATAGGGCAGCGGATTTCACGATTGGCGAAGTATACTGCAGCTCTGCTACTGAGGGATGGGACCGGGCCCCATGGTCTGTTAGCATGGACCCCGCTACCGGCTAGCTCCAATTGTGCTGTGACTGGCAATCTGCACCGTCTACGATGAATAAGCTTTTCGATCAAAGGATCATTGGAAAAGCTAAGACCACTATCCAAATGATCTAGACAAGCACAGTTGCGTAGCTCTACCATCAGGAAAGCTGGCTAGGAGTATGTAGTATCACTTGCACAATGTCCAAGACCTCAGCCGCATCGAGCATCCCCAGTGACTGCTCTGCAAGTAATGCTGGTGATGCTGCGTTCCAGATCTTGCCAGCTTGCATTGTACCAGGATCGAGAGTGATAGCTGCGTATGGAATGTGGTGGGGCATCCACAGGATGTCTCCGGGGTCAAGGAATATAGCAAGGCTATGTCCTGTCGGCGTAGAAGCCGTCGACTCAGGCCCTGCAGCCTGCGGCTCTGCTACGATAATACAGAGCTGTGTCCCGTGTAAGCTACGAAGCCATGTATCGCCAGATCCCTGTATCTGAGCCCCTGTGAAGTCGCGAACATTAGTACGCCACTCCTGGCTGTGATTGAGCGGTACTGCGAAAGGTCCAGTAATGATGGTTGGTCTCTCCACAAGTTCGCTTGAGAAAGCATACTTCTTGAGCGATTCATACGAGACACGGTCTATATCGATGCCATCATCCTCCACGTGGCGCGAACTCAGACCATCGCAGATGTTTGCCAGTTCTATCCTCGCAGCCCAAGCATCAAGCTTCTTGCAGTGAGATCTTGCCATCTCTGCAATACGGCTGCGAGCGAGCACCAGCTCTCTTTTTCGACTTGGATTGTCCCTATGATGACCCAAAAAATCGGGGCTAGGCTCCGGGGAGAACAGTCTGGCTTCGCTATCTTCGAAGTTGTTAAAGCTTGGAATCGGACTGTTCC
>JASUXV010000103.1:0-10436 GCA_030411845.1 Friedmanniomyces endolithicus
TTGACCGCAACGCATGGCTGTTTCGAGCGGCGAAAGCATCATCGTAATATGATTGGTAGTCTAACGACAATACGCTATCCAAGCTGAAGCCGCAATTGCGCATGCACATCTCGATGCCTTTACAAGCGCCTCGTTCTTCTGCGACATCAAAGCATCTGCTGGCGGGACACTTTCCCTTCGAGCTGCGCCGGCCAGCTCGGTAAAGTCGGCGATGGCGTCGAGCAACAGCTCGTCTTCCTCGTCCTTGATACGCTGGTATTGCTTAGCCACCTCGGGGCTCAAGCCCCTCTTCCTCTCCTGGTAATGTCTGGTTTTTGTCGCCGGCGACCTGCGCATCTTGATCGTTCTTTGCTGTTGCGCGTGGACGGCATGTCCGCCGCGGAAGAGGTTGCCGCAAGCGCAGGTGCATGTTGCGCACGGAGTACGAGCGGCTGGTGAGAAGGCATTGTGGGCGAGTGGGCGCGAGAGGATGCGTTGCAGCATTGAGAGGAGGTGAAGCAGTCCATGGACTTGTAAAGTATCGATCGGGGAAGTTCACAACCTGGAGTGTGGAGATGAATATCACGTGATCGCAAACTGTCGTTCGCTAGATACAAGTACAATGTTTTCTTCATCTGCCATGGCGCTCTCCGAACGCTCAACGCTGAACGCTGCGTCATGCTGCGAGGATGAAGTACCCGAGGCATCCTCCCAGTCGACCGGTTTTCCTCGGGCGCTCCATCTCATTCTTTGCGCCCTTCCATGGACATTTTTCCGCGAACAGCCCCGGTTGCGCCCCCGATTGCGATTCACCACTTACCAGACTAGACTCACGGCCTATTTGTACCCCGTGTGCGCTCTCGCACCGATACTGCGACCGCCGCAAGCACTGTTCGTGCTCTCATCCCGTGTGCACCCACTTAGTGAGCACCGAGTCCTCGTGTACGTATGCGGTCACGCCGCTGAAAGTCACCAGGCCTATCAGCATTTGTTCCCGGCGTCCCGCCTCGGATCTCGACACCACGTCCGAGCGCGGCCAACGCGCCAGATCAGAATGAATCTTTCATGGCTCACTGCTCGGGCTGGAGGCCGTACAACGGCTCCAGGATCCCCCAGCTCCACTCCGCGATGCCGTCCACTTGCTTGACGTCGCGCATCCAGTCGAGCATGATCTCCGTCGTGCTCTCGATCTCCTGCCGGCCCACGACGTTCGTCTTGTCGATGATGCGGCTCAGGCACTCGTTGACCGTCGTCAGGCGCAGGATCAGCAGGATGCCCATGAAGCTCTGCGTCCAGGCGAACATGTGCGGCACGAGGCGTTTCTTGTTCTTGGGCGGCGCCATGGCGAGAGGCCACAGGCATACGCTCTTGATAGCGAGGGCGCAGCAGTTGCAATCGTCAGCTGTCATAAGCTCCGGGAAGTGCAGTGCTTTGTAGACGAAAGGCCGGTACATCATGAATCGTGCGTAGTAGAATCGCGTCCTTAGCTGGGCCGTGACGACGTCAAGGTTGTATCGGTGTCCGATAGGTATCGGGCCCTGATCCACACTGAAGAGCGGCTCGTTCGGTCGTCTCATCAAGGGATCGGTAGCTGGGAAGTCGAATTTGTCGTTGTCGGTCCACTGCAGCGGTCTCGGCAGAAGAGCCCGCCAGCTATCCAGCTGTCGCACCATCTCCCGGATGACGGCCACTGGCGGCCCTCCGTAGTCATCGAAACTTTCGCCGGCAGCCTGTGGGGTGGAAGCTGTAAGTTTCTGGTGAGCGAGTGTCCCCGTAGTGCTGTCCTCCGGCTCTTGATTGGGCGAGGAGCCGAGGCCCTGCCACAGCGGCTCGGATTGCATGGCACGCTCACATTCATGGAGGACGTTGTGGATGCGCGCAATCAGGCGCCGGAGCGCAATCATGGCGAGGAAATGGTACTGGAAGTGGCTGCACTCCTCATTTGCGCCCGCACCGACAGTGCTACTTCCGCTTATCGAGCTGCCGCCGGTTTGATCTTCTTCCTGCTGTTCTTGTACTTGTTGAAAATACGGCATCGGCACCTCGTCCTCCATCGTGTGTATACCGGTCTGTGGTAGGTCCAGGTCGAGGTGGTATAGGTCCTCGCTGAGGACGCAGGTCCAGTAAGCACGCTTGACAAGATCGCCTTCGGCGGTGGACCAGTCAATCGGCTGGCAGCGGATAAGCACTTGGCAGGCCATGGAAGCGCTGACGGTAGAGCGCCAGAAGTCGAGGTGGCGAGCAGTCACTTCGTAGTATGTGGCTTGCAACAAGTTGATCTGTACGTTCTCCAGTGTACACTGTGTCATCACGAAGCCGTGTCGCCGTCGCGCTTCATTGAAGAATTCCAGACCTGGAGGTTCCTCAATGGTACCGCCTCGAAAGCCACTAGGCTGTCCGTTTACTAAGCTGGCAGGACGGTGAAGCACACCCTCCACGGCGACCTTGCCAAGTGCGAAGACCATCAGCGCCAATACGCTGCCCGTATCGCCATCTCCATAGCCTTCGTGTAACAGCCTGGAGACAATGCAATTCATGAACGCCTCCCGGTTCAGTAGCGGGTATAGCACATTGAACGTATTGAAGTAGGCGTTGTAGTACTCCTGTATCTGCTGTATCGTCAGAGTTGGGAAAGCCACGTTTGCCGCCCGTCCATGCTCGTGGGGACCGGCGTTAATGGCAAAGCACGGTAAGCCGAGTATGGAAGGTAAAGGCTCAGGATGCTTCGCCATCTCTCGCCTGATGAACCAATGCGTGCCTTCTTCCAGGACGTATTGTAGATCCGAGGCGGCCGGTATTCCGCTGTTGAGCAGATGTATGTAAATTCCTGGCCAGAGGATGATCTTGTGAGGTACTGTGAGATGTTGATAAGGCTTCCGGAACGTGGGAGGATATTCCGAGGTTGGTGGTGGAATCGCGGTTTGGCTGGGCTTAGACGTCGTCATCGACATCGATGATGAACCAGTACCCCTCGTGCCTATACTCGGGGTGCTTCCATCTGGGCTGCCTCCAGAGGTCATGGACAGGTTGTCAAACTTGTTCTCTAGTCGATTGAGAGCATCGAGGATGTGCACCATCGACTTGTCTTTCCTGCACTCGTTCGTCAGTGCCGGCGTAGACGTAGCATCATGTGCATGTATCGGCCTGTCGAAGACGTTGGGGACAAAGTACATGCAAAACATGTTGGATGACAATGCTGGAAGAGGGCCACGCTTCAGTGCAACGCTGCACAACTTCGTACTTACTTCGTAGGCAGCGGCTCTCTATACTCACAGTCGACGCCAAGGCGCCTGCAGAGACGACCTATCCAAGGGTCGGCGGTCAGATCTGTATGGGGAAGGCACGGGAACGCCAAGCTTACATTTCGGCCGCACTTCATCGCACTTGCTTTTCCTATAGCACGAACAGTCAGCCTCGAGCTCGCATCCTTCAGTTCATGTCACGTGCAGGAGACGGCACGAAGCCCGCCTCCGTGACACCGGAATCGGCTGACGTACCGGCTTCGACATATCTGGCAGGCCTGCGCAGCGATGGCAGCGCGTTCGCGACGCAGCGTGGCATCGTGCGCTTCGGGGTGTGTGAGCGAAGACATTGCGGAGGACGTTCAGATGTACCCCAGTTCCGTACGTTGCAAAATGGGATACGCGGAGACGGCGCGGTGCGGCCAAGGGCACCCGACCGTTCGTCGATGCCAAGAAGAGCTCGCGGAAAGGAGCGTCAAGACAGGATTAAGAGTCTGGCAATAGATTTGGTAATGCTACCCTGCTGTTGGTGAAAGAGTATCAAGGTAGTGTCTATCGGACGGATTTGGTTTGCGCGTTGCAAGCGATGCATACGGTCGTCTCAGTCATGTGGCTGTTGAGATCTCGATGAACTCGCTGCTTTCCGTAGCTGCGTCACTAGTGTCGACCTCATCAGGCTCCCATTTCCACGATATTGTGATGATATTGCGTGGTAAGGGTGGTGTGGCGTGCCGCTGCTTGCGCCGCCACTCAAGCCTGCCCTTCGACCGTCACCCACAGTGACCCAGGTGTTCGGCAGATTAGACGTCGGCGGAGGTCGAAGTCCCAGAGCGCGTTGTTGTGACCGTGTCGGCGCAAAGAAAGTGACTTCCGTGAGAGCCTCAATCACTCACATGTGGCGGACATGGGAGGTTTCCCAAAGGATGTGATGGGCGATGATGGCCACTCCGCTTCAGCCAAGAGCCATGTAACCGATCTGTCCTGACATGGTTGTCTCGGCACAGGTTGGGGAAGGTGCCGGACGAATGGCTTTGCTCTTGTAGCAGTGTGCGCGAACGTGATCGTGCCGCGATTCGATCATGGATGCACCGAAAGTCGACGCCTTCGATATCGCGGAGCAGGCCTTGACTCCGAAGGAAGGGTCTGGATGGGTGAAATGTGCGGCCGAGTGTGGTCTGGCCTGTGTAACACGAGTTATGATGGATATACTGTCGTGAATTGCCCCCCCTAGCGTAGATGGATGTGTGAACATGGTCGGTGGAGAATTGGAAGATGCACCCACAGAGGTAGAAAGTAGAGGGAGACGTCATCAGGGAGCGGGCATACACGGGGGTTACTTGCTACGCGGGGAGAGCACAATTAGTGGAGATATGCGGAGCTAAGGCAAGCTCGCCTCCGAGCTACGCGTACCCCTCACTTTGGAACGTCACACCACAAGGCTGGCCAGTAGGCGACCCCTGCCCCTAGACTCTACACTGTCTGATCTACACGTGCGTCATAGTGCGGCTTTGTGAAACCACAGGCACCGTTCTCCACCGTTACGCCACTGCTCACTCAGACCACCTCCAGGGACATTGCTGCGGCGGCATGACCTGTTCGCAGATATGTCGGCACGTCCTAGGAATGCAAATTGCTGCCCGGCGACTTCGCCATGCTGTACGACGAATCGGTGGCTAGGCGACGCTACAATATGTCAGTCCGTATCGCCAGTGCACATAATGTGCTGAACCTGAAAAAGCCCTTCACCGTCACAGTCCATACGTACTTCGACAGCAAGAGCTCCATCAACATGGACCCGATGACTGGACCCAGGAGAACGCGCTGCGATCAGCTGCGCAAGATGTCAAAGATCAGATTGCATTACTCAACACACCCTTCCCAGCCAAAGCAGTCAAGGCGAGCAAGTGCTTGATGGGGCCAAAGATAGCGACGGGATCGGTCGAGTCAGTCGGAGCTATGGCGTATGAGTCCGGTGTTGGCCTGGCCGACAGTCTGTAGATGGCACCAACAGTGGGGCGGTAGTCTCCAAAGACCAAGACCATGCCACCTCCACGCCCTGTAAACCATCCCTATCAACCCTTCGCCGCTCTTCGCTGATATATCCCTCGGATCTTGGACCTGACTATCAGGGAGCTGCTGAGCGGCTACCGCGACTGACAGAAGATGCCTCAGCTGCTAGTCCTGCGATGCCTGTCGCAGGGATTGCGTTGCCAGATACATCTCCAGCATCCACAGCAGCTACTCCGATTGAGCCGGGACGGATGGATGGCAGCTCATTCGAGGAAACGCGGCACGCTTTTCTTGAAGCAGAGCAGGCATTGCGTGACTCGATAGAGAAGATCAAGTGCGTAGCAGATTTGTGTGAACGTGTTAGTATGTCTAGAATGCGCAAAAGCGACGGTGTGGTGGACCTCGAGCTGTGTTTGGAAAAACGCACGAAGATCGTGTAAGTCCTGCTTATACAGATGATAGAATAGCTCGTAGCAAATACCACACAGCTCCAACGCACTCAACAGAGAGATAGCTTGTGTCTCTACATAGTGAGAGTAAGAAATGTGAAACTCTTGTGTCTCCGTCTCCTCGCACGAACTTGGTCGAGATATCTGCGCCAACATACATTCAATCGAAATGTCCCCACTTCCTTGAGACGAGCTCTTTATGAAGAACTCTGACCTTTCTATCTGAGCTTGCACACCTTCGCCTTCCAGACAGCCATCTACACAAGTACGTCCATACTCGCCAGTCTAAATCAGTATCGAAGATGAGCCAGGTCTTCACTGGCGACGAGACCGTTATCAAAAATGTTGCACTGCTACTTCAGACAGGCAGATTCTCAGACCTCACTCTGGTATGCAAAGATCGGCGGTTTAGGGTACATAGGGCGATCGTCTGCTCAAGATCGCCAGTCTGGGCTGCTGCAGCCGAAGGAGGTTTCAAGGTCAGCACTACGCCAGTCGAAGCGACCACGAAATTGCCAAGCTCACCGGAGGAATTAGGAAATGGAAACGAAGATAGTTGAGGTGGACATTGTCGATCCCGATACCCTACATCGAGCGCTCACGTACCTTTACACGGGCACATAAGGTGCAGATGTCCCAACTTCCAATGCAGTCGCCTTGGACTCGGAGCACAACTCGATTCTCGAAGCCTCGGGCGTTGATGTCTTGACCGGCACCAATGACAATGCGCAAAATCACTCTGACGAGAGCGACCTCGACTCAGCTGATGCTGCAATACCATCAGCGCATTCTCAAGCGCAGCCTACGCTGCCAGACACAGAGGTCACTGTTCAAGAGGAATCACCCGTTGTAGCGGATGGAGGTGACGATTTCAAGAGCAACGACAATTGCGATCATGCCATCGAAGAGCGAAAGTCTGGGCGCAGCAGCGCGAACCTTCGGGTGCACACGCTGGTCTACATTTTGGCAGACTACTATCAGGTCCCCGATCTCAGACGCTTGGCAGTTAACAAATTCGCAGCTGCTCTTGATATGGAGGATGAAGAGGGTCTTGGTGATATATGTCATCTGGTGTATAGAGTTGCGCCGTCGACTGCATGCGACTTACGCTCGTGTCTTTCCAACGCCATTGCCGTTAATGGTCGAACATTGAACAAGGACAAGACTTTCATGGACGCTGTCCTTGATCTGCCCGAGCTCCTGCGGGATTGTTTCTCGGATCTTGTTGGTCATTATCAGACCGCCTTTGCAGAAAGAGATGCTGCAATTAGCGCGTCGCTGAAGGCGGAGGATGAGTCAAAGGATGCAAATGTCAAGGGCCAGGTGGAAAAGGAAAGGGTCATTGCACAAGTCAACCAGGCCCGGCGATGCAGGCATTGCGCGCTTGAGAACAACGTTCGTTTTGAACAGGAGACGTCGCATCTTGGAAGATCGGAATACTCTTTCCGTTGTAGGTGTCGGACCAGGTATTAGGGAGCCCGATTTCACGGGCCACCGTCTTCGACGCCATTGGATATAGTGTAGACCTGGTATTCTTACGATCACGGACAGTGATGCATAGGGGTGTACCCACCAGAGTTGCCTGATCGGGCGATTTACCGGGATCCATCCGCACTGTGAGGACGTAGCGGTTCACAGCGACTGTGGGTGTTGGATTTGTTGCGAGTGTTGACCGTGTACTCCCCATGGGATCCACCGACGTCTGTCGATTGGTATATGTGAACGTCGTGACCCCGTCGAAGCTGGTAGGTGCGTTGCTGACTGTGACTCCGACGTCTGGTATTGGGTAGAAGGTCGTGTTTGTTTGGACGTAAGTGTTTATTGATACCGCCTGCTCGTACACGGTCTCGTATGGTATTGGGGACCCTGGAGCGGCCAGACATGCCTGCTGAGCAAGCGCATGTCTTGTGAGAAGGAGTGTGCAGGTTGCGAGGACAAGATGTCGCAATTCTGGGATGGAAAGCCACATCCTGAAGCGCCAAAGGTACGAAGAGGTAGTGAGATTGCTATGAAGCCAAGGATATTACACAAGCCAACGAGTGTGCGGAAGCGAAAGTATCTGGGTAAAACGAGCGACGGGTGAGAACGAAGGGCGTCCATCGGCCCGTGGTACGGCATTGGCGGTATAACGACTTTGCTGGCCCAAACAGTGACCGTTGGCCCGGTGAAGCAAGGTCCTGCTGTTGCGCGACGGTTCGCGTAAGTCTCGCCACGAAGAATGTGGCGACGTATCGGCATCAGACAGAGAGCTTGTGAGTACTCGACGACTAAATCTGTCCATATCGGCGTCCTCGGCATTCCAGAGCCTCGCAGCATTCCGGGCCGAAGAAACTCGGAGCTGGTTGTCATGGTAGCTGTCATGGTCAATCGGCAAGCATGCCTCATAATCATGATTAAGGAGTGAAAGTGAAAGAGGACGCAATAAGACCGTGCTTGAGAAGGAAAGGTTGAGAGCTTGACCCTCGACCGGATCTTGTGCATCCGGCCTTCACTTCTAGCAGCTGTGCTGAAGTCTCTTGCCGGTCGATAATGCCCCATGCAGCGCTCAAAACACGGTATGCGCGAATGGGAGGTGAAGGACATACTACACATACTGTTGTGCTCTTGGCTGTAACTGATAGGAATGTCTGACAAATAAGTATGGATCTGTTGTACAGCACCGTAACAGGTCGGACTAGCCGCGACACTTGGATTCTTGTCGTTGCGTGAGGTCATGTTCATGAGGCTGTCAAGAGTAGGAGAGGCCCCAAATACGAGCCATTTGGGTCACACTGGCTCCGGAGATGTAACTGCCACAGTCACAGAGCAGGGCGTTTGGTGCACCGTATAATCGTAAAAGGAGCACGACGGCGCTGGACTTTGCCGACGGTCGAGTTTTGGTGCGCGCCCTCAAGGATGGCTTCCGGGTGGTCAGTGAGTGACTCGCAAGGCCTCAGAAACGAGAGTGCAGATTTGCTCGCCGATCATCGACTGACCGGCTAGGCAGTCTTTAGTCGGTGTCTGCAGGTCTTCTGTTCTCATGACCGGCAGAAATTCATCCCTGCGTCGTGGACTCACCAGTCAGGTTCCTCGTAGAAGCGAAGAGGACCCAAGGCGGTTCAGGCTGCCACGACTTCTTCTCTACACAACTCTCGGAGGGTGGCGAATAAGCTGCATCCCTCGCCGTACGGTCCGCAAGATAGGCGCTTGGCAAGAGTCAGACCTGTCCAGCGTCCGTTTCAAGGACGAGTCCAGTCGTCCAGTACGCGCCAATTGTGTCGTAGTTGCCGCAGTGAGGCCCTGAATACCTCGCGCGAGAAAGGACACACAAAGCAGAAAAGTTGACGTCTTCTTCCACCCTTCCGGTGGGTTTCCGATGCTCGTTGCTAGGACTCTCGTGCGCACTGTCCAACTGTTCATCACGACTTTTTTTTAGCGCGAAACAGGGGTGTTTTTACAATAAGCTGAAAAGGACCTCGGGAGGTCCTTTTCAGCTTATTCGACGAGTAGTTCGCGAACTCCTCGCTTCAGATAAGCTGAAAAGCTGAGAAGTAGGTATTCAGGGCCTGAAGCTCCAGAGCCATTGGATTCAGGTCCACCGGTCCGCTCTGATTTCCAGCTTCACGTGGGGGAAGTCGTGGCATGGTGTATTGGCAGCACAGTGGCTGGCTGTGGATCCACCTCCGTCCAGACAAGATCATACGAGCAGGTCACATATGGGGGCGAGCGGTTGCTGTGTCTCTGTAAGTGATTGAGCGTCAGTCGCGACTCTCGAGGTGAGATCGTCTGTGGGCCGCGGCATGTCGCCATGTGGTGAAGATTTCGATAGCACGCGACGATAGGTCCAAGAATAGCGCCGCCACGTTTCGAGTGACTGCCGTGGAGCTAGTCCTACGGTAGCGCCCGAGGCGCCGTGACGATCTCGACGACATGTCTGGGTGGATTCGAGTTCGCGCCTCAACAACATCTCCTGGGGCGATCCACAGGACCCTGTACGATAACTTATTATGGTCTGCGTATGACACCCATCGTATTCGGGTCCTGCACGTGAGATCCTGCTTGCCAGCGAAGTCGCAAGACGTGTTGGACTTTGACGAACTGACTGACGCAGGTGGGGTTCCAGATAAGGCAGCATAAAGTGCAGCAATTAACGGGCCCGCCGCATGCACGGAGACGCAGGAGGCATGCATCTCACACCAGCGGGACAGCAATAATATTATTAGCATCTCACTATAAAATGTTGACACTCGACAGCTGCCGCCATCCAGCTGCTGCAGCACTACGGCGGTGTCGCATTGCCCGAGACGGGATGGTCGAGAACCTAGACCGACGATAACATTCGTCATGACAAACTCCAACTGCATGTGGTTTCCAGAACCTCCGAAGCGCTCTGGAAAAGCATCTTATCACACGCCAATCGAAGTTCATTTGCTGTCTACGATTGCACCAGTGTCCATACCGCTCTTGTGATGTCGTGAGTGTATTCGAGAACGTTTGCTTGAGAAGCGGAATGAATTTTGAGGAGCTCGCCTTAAGGGCACAGACCATGCCCAGCCGAGCTCGGCAGCTGCCGCTGCAGGGTCGGCCGCGCGACATCCACTTCCAGAAGGTCGAAGCACCGGATGCTCCCGATGTTGAATTTTTGAGTTTGAATCAAGATCGTTTTTGAGTTTGGATCAAGATCGGTCAACCGAGCGGGCGCGTCCGAGAGAGCAGCGGGTCTGCAACTCGCACAAAGCTTGGCGACGTCCCACGTGGCATGATTGCCTATTACAGC
>JASUXV010000013.1:0-44719 GCA_030411845.1 Friedmanniomyces endolithicus
CGCAGGTCCTCCCCACGATTGGGTGTGACTGCGTCTTTTCGTCCGTTACTGCGCGCCTGCGGCGCATGTTCGTAACACTCTACTACCGTAACACGGTTTCACCGGGTCGCAACACATATATACTAAGGTTTAGGATAGTTTAGGATTTAAGAAGTTAGATATAGGAGAGAGACAACTATCTGCTGCGCCCTAACGAAGAAGAAACAGGCGCTAAGACGCTAAGAGCTCGCATAGGTATAGCCCATGCTTCGACATAAGGCTCGCCCTTTATAACTAGACTGCGGTACTTGCAATGGCGACTTAGCGACACAGCAAGGATAAGGCGGCTATATACTAATTTAGGGCTGCTAAGATTGAAAAGGATGTGCTAGTATTCGCTTGCGATAGGCAGTACTGCCACTCGTCTCTAACAACATCCTACTCGACGGTAGTGATCTCTGGTACGATGTTTTTGAGTTGCCACGAAATCAGCCGATAACGGCCTTGTTTGCCTTGTTCACAGCGTTCACCAAGCTTACGAACCCTGTGAAGTTCGTCGGGAAGCGGTTGTACACGTCCAGATCCGTAATGTACAAGCCTGCCATCGCGTCATGCGTGACGCCCAGAATGGTGTTGACGTCCCTCTGCATGATGCTGGAGCCGTCCGTATAGCTGTACAGGATCAGCGTCGTCTGCGCGTGATACGCCCCCTGCCCGTCCAAGGAACCGATGTCGGCGATGTCGTAATTGGCCTCGGTGTCCTCGAAGACGTTGATGTAGTCAGCGATGCTCCAATAGGTCGAGTTCACCGCCTCGCCGGCATTGAAGAGGACCGTGTTGCCGCGGGTCAGGGTGCTTTTGGCGAAGGCGGTGGCGTTTTTCATGTAGGTGATATTCGCCCCATCGCTGGGACTCTCGTCGAGGAAGATGCCGTCGATGTGGTAGTCTCCAGTGCCGCAGTTGGCCGTATTCCAGTTCTGGTACTTGGTAATGTTGGCCTTCAGCGCGCTCAAGGGCTGGGTGCACGGGCAGATGTCCTGCCCGGCCCCGCAGTTGTACTTGTTGGCGGAGTGGATGTAGCCGAGTGTCTTGATGTTGGGGTGGGAATTGAGCGCTACCATGGCGGGCGCGTAGTCAGAGTTGGGACAGTTTGTGGCCCCTGGTCCATTGTCGACATTGATCACGGCCTATTCGAGGTGTTAGCACTTCCATCTTTCTTGAAAGCAAGTGGGTCATGGACATATCGCCCTACTTGAAAGGTGACGTTCGGGTAGGAGGCAGCGACATTGAAGAGAGGCTGCCAAAGAGAAAGAGGGTAGGGGTAGATGTAGAGCGGAACGAGGATGAAGCCGTAATTGACCATCGCGTTAAACTGAGGTGCTGTCCGAGTAGGTTGGTGAGGCTGGTGAGGGACTGAAGGTGGGCTATGGCAGAGACGGTTGATCAGCGCCTAACACAGCTACTTATGATGCCTACTCTGCGCACTACTGCTGGGGGTCAGCAACCGCCGAGGATGTGCATCTCGGTGTCGCATCAAATCCGTTGGAACCCCTTGCAGGATCCAAATTTTAACCATCAGAAGTCCAGGCGCTGGTCGACCTCATGGGGACTTTGAGCTGAGCCCTTGGCAGGCAGCAATGTCTTCCTCATTGGTATACCGGCCTGCATCACGCCAAGAACGATGGCTCACCGCTTCTCGATGCACCGTGGACGGCCGACACGTCGGCTTTAGTCTGCTCCTCCACTGGGGC
The DNA here is from genome assembly GCA_030411845.1 of Friedmanniomyces endolithicus. Taxonomy (NCBI): domain Eukaryota; kingdom Fungi; phylum Ascomycota; class Dothideomycetes; order Mycosphaerellales; family Teratosphaeriaceae; genus Friedmanniomyces; species Friedmanniomyces endolithicus. The sequence continues at coordinate 1,731 of JASUXV010000013.1, forward strand.
TGGTGAATCTGGCTAGCAGGTCGACGGTGCTCAGGTCCAGAGTCCAGACAGACAGACCAATAATGCGACCTAGGGTACATGTATGCATCTGATCAGCAGCCGATCTCTGGGACCACAAGAAGCGACCTCATTTCACCGTTTCCCGCAGTCGTTTGACATTGTTACGTATGTCGTTCGGTTTCCAGCAGCTGAATCACTCCCCTGCATCTCTTGATACATGTATGGATTATTTTCAAACTTCCGCAAGGGTAATTACTGACCCATCATGCCTGAGGCACAAAAGCGAGAATGGGCCGGGCCGTGGAGCCGGTTCGAGGTCCTACAGCTTCTCCGCGACGAAGACACGTCCATCAACCTATCACCTCATTTCTTGCTTCTCCTCCCATTCAGCCCTTTTCTTGCAGCTCAGGTGAAGATCGCGCGAACACACAAACTATGGCCGACGCAGCAATGGATATCGATGAGAAATCCCCGCCCTCCTCACCCAACACCACCCGCAAGAACGGTAGCGACAGCACGACGGCAGCCAACGCAACAGCCGTCCGTAGTATCGAGGGCTGGATCGTCATCGTCACCAACGTGCACGAGGAGGCGACCGAGGAGGACATCCAGGATATGTTTGGCGAGTATGGAGAGGTCAAGAACTTGCATTTGAACCTGGATCGGAGGACTGGGTACGTCAAGGTATGCTTCCAAAGATTACGGATGAGGCATGGAGATCGAGAGGGAGGCGCATGGTAAACGTGGCGGGCTATGTCAGGATTTTGCTGACGTCGAATGATTGTGTAGGGCTACGGATTGATCGAGTACTCCACGCTCTCCGAGGCTAAAGCCGCGATCGAAGGTGCGAATGGAGAGAAGTTGCTCGAGCAGACCATTAGTGTGGACTACGCCTTCGTGCGTCCGCCGCCGAGCAAAAGTCAAGGAGGCAAGAGCGCAAAGAAGGGAGGAAGGCAGAGGAGTGGAAGCCCAGGGGCGAGGAAGAAGGAGGAGGATGGGGATGAGGCGGATTGAGGACTAAGGAAGGAACGACCGTCCGACATGCACGAGTTGCAGCACATCTCAACGAGCTGAAGACCATCATGAGCGAGGATGAACCTGAAATATGCCAAGACGGTGCGCGCTGAAACGAGGGCAGCCGCGAGCCGATGTAGTCGGCAAATAGACCGCAGGGTGAAGAGGTACGACCCTCCCTTCCCCACTCACACCGAGTCTGTGTACTGACTTCCACAGCAGCAGCGAGATGCTACTTCCACGAATGACAACCCTCACATTCTCAAACCCCGAGTCCATCTCCCATCGTTTACACGTCCCACGCAAATCGTTACGGCTCCATTGTAATCTCCAGCGGCAACGCTTATTCATACATAACACATCGATCCGCGCTTCCGCTCACATCAAGACTTCATCGTTAGCTCAACATGACAGCACACGACCCGTATCTCAGCCCTGCCGAGGCTTCTGACGGCCCAGATGCTCCACTCCATGGGCAAGAGGCTGTACGCGAGCGCAGCAGCATCAGCGGCCATCTGGCAGACCGTGTGTCTCCAGCATCCACTAGCTCGTTCGACAGCACCGGAACCACGCTGCATGGAAGCCCCACCTCCACCTATGAGGCGGAATCCGGCATTGTGGACGGCACGGGCAACGCCACACCCCACGATCGTACTATCGCTCACGCTACAACCAGAGTCGACAACGTTGACGACCACATAGCACGTCGCGACTTCGCTGAGCTTCCATCTGACAACGAGGAGCGCGAGCGCCTTTTCAATCGCTTAGAGGAGCTACCTGCCAATGAGATACCCGATGACCTTCCCATGGCGAGCCCCTCGCTTGCACACCCACGACGCGGTATCCGGAGTACAAGCCATGGCACCATCGCATACTCGCCAGATAGAGCACAACTTGCAAGAGATACTGCGGCGACGATAACCGCGATCCATCCCGCGCACCGAACTCCGCAATACCAAGAGCCCGGGCCGTCAAATCAGCCGTCCACATTTGTGCTGCCTGACGCCCGGGCAGGCTGGCGACTAATAACCCAGGATTCGAACACACCCCCCGTTCCGCCCCGCTCACCTCTACGTCCTCCGTTCCGCGAAATCTTCCCATCACTGCAGCAGTCATACTTTCCACCTCCCACATTGACGAGCACTTCAGAGCCAATAGCTCCGGACCCTGTGACTTCACCCATCTCAGCAGCTATGCATCGCGATATCCTGAGCATAGCTATGGGTGGACCGCTCGATAGCAACAACATCACGCCAGATTCTGTGGGGTCGCCGCTCATGATGGCCCCATATGTTCGAGGTGCTGGTAACGCTACGGTTGATACGGCTGGTGGGCCATCCCCTGCGGCGTTCCTGGAGTCTCGTAGACTTCCCACTGGCGACAGCATAACATCAAGCTCTACCGACTCGCCCCTCACTATGGCTCCTTACGTTCGTGGGAACGGCAACAACACACATGGCTACTCTGTCGCACGTGGTCCTTCACCCGCGGCGCTGGCTGCTCGACTGGAGGTAGCAAGGCAGAATCGGCCAGAGAGCGAGCCGTCGCCCACAAGCATCGGTTCAGCCTCTCCGCTGTCCGGCTCTACGATAGCACCCTCGCCTCCATTGACTCAGACGTCGAATAGGCCATCATTCGTCCCTGCTGGAGTACCGTCGCCTCAGCCTGTCATCAATCAGACCCAGATTGCGGCATCTATCGCAGAAGTCGGGAGATATCTCCGAGCTCTGGAGCACCGCTCGACTTCCATTCGTCGCAATATTCCAATAGCTTTTCCGCACTGGTACGACGTCCCTCGGCCGGACGCCATCTATGTGCGGAATGAGCGAACCCTGGGCCCTGCCGCTCCGCTTGGCAATTACTTTCCGCTCAACACGCAAATCGACAACACAGTGCCCGAGGACGCGGTGTCGAACCCGTCTCCCACCGATCCCGAATTGCCAGAAATGAGCTCCTTGACCCCTCACATAGATCCACCACCACCAGCTCCGACCGGACCTCCGCCAACTGCCATCCACTTTGAGTCCTGTGAGCAACGAAATGAGTGGGTCGCGGGACAATTTCGTTCTTTCACCACGGTCATCACCACCGAGCTCCTCGGACTCGAAATCGCGCTTCGCGGTCTTCGGGCGTTGCGTGATCTCGGCGGCGAACACGCAGGGTTAGCCGTGCGGCAGACACAGCTCACAAGGGATGTACTGGAGCGAGTCGACGAGTCCTAGCAGGAACTTTGGCGGGCTAGAATGGGAAGGAGATTGCCGAGCTCGGGTGATGAGGTGCTGGAGTTGCGAGAGGCATTGCAAGATGCGTTGGCACGGTTGTCGGAAGAGATGAGGAGGTTGCAGGGGGAGGCGGTTGCTGACGTGCGGATGTCGCAGGAGTGCGCTCTGATGGAGAGCGACGATCTGCAAGATATCTCAACGCAGTCACTTCCCCGTTCGGTTGCGAGAGAGCCACGCGAGCGTGACTTATCGGCATCATGTAGAGACGAATCAGAGGAGGCAAAGGTGGAGAGGGATGCGAGGAGTGATGGAGTGGTGTATCCTGATCTTCCCGAGCTGGCGGCCAACGAGTCTACGCGATCGCAAGGCTCGAGGTCCACGGAATGCTTGCAGACTCTCCCGTACAACGGTCCCAGTCTTGCGGAGCTCGCTGCGGACGAGAGCACGCGGCCGCGGCCGACACCGATCTTAGAGATGCCACGTCAGCCAGCATCTACGTATCCCGCTCCATCTGAATCTCGCCCCTTCGAACTTGCAGCGGATGAGGACACGCAGCCGCACTTGGCGACTCCACGAGATATCAGACCAGCTTCTGCGCTTCCGGCTCCTCGTCTGCCTGAGGTCGTAATCGACGAACATATGCGAGAACTATCCTCGGTGCCGCCGCGAGTAGTACCTCCGACGAGATACGGACTGCACGATCGTCCGGCGCACACCCGCTCCTACACCTGCGCGCTGGGCTGGATTGATGGAGACGATCCCGAAACCCGCCCCTGGGATTGGAATTCGCATGCGCATCGCTACGCTGCGAACAGTAACATCGGTGGGGAAGCCGAGACTATGGCTTCGGCGCTGCTGGAGATCCCACGGCCAACCACACGCCGCGGACCTGGCCTTCCAGAACCCGCTGCTGATGATGCAATCCGCACGCTTCCAGCAGATGTCTTCGCGCCTTCGACGCCGACGACACGAAGGGTGCACGGTGTCCCAGTCGAGGCATACCCAATACACGAGCCGGGGTACCCTAACGTAATAGACCGCGAGACCGGCTTCACCCATCAAGAGTCAAGTCCTCGCTACACCGAAGACCAAGATCTCGAGATCACGGTAGCGCCAGCGGCGCCCGATCCGCGACGCCAGCTACTGGAGCGACTCCGCACGAGTGACCTGTCTTACGAGCAGCGTAGGCGGTCTTTCGCTCCTTCGCCCGCTCCACACTCGATCGAGGAGGACCCCTCACCGTTGACGACTTTTCGGCAGCGCTCAAGCACGACAATCCTGCCTATGAGTCCTCAGTATACTCAGCCGTCAACGGTTTCCGGGGTCGTGCGTCGTGGTTCTTCGCCGCAGGCCACGGGAACGTCTGTAGGAACGGGCATTGCAGCGTCGGAAAGTTTGAGGTCGCAACTGTTAGCGCCTACGGCGGAGCGAGCGGCTTTCAGCTTTGGTGTAGACCTGACATCCCTCCGCTCTCCCGAGCGCGTGAGGGACGAGAACCAACCTCCGGTATCACCGACTTCGCGAGATCCGCATTCTCGGTCGTCCATCGCTGGCATACTGGCCACTGGTGAAGGCATATCAGCCGGTGGTGGACCAGCACAGTACTCCGACCTCGCGCATCTGCATCGGACGCAAGGGCCTGCCATCGGTTCTAGCCCGGTCGAGCGCTTGGGGAGTCAAGATATATACTCCAACGCCAGTGTACAGCGGGACAGCTTGAGAGGGAGCGCTGGTGAGACGATGACACGGACTGGACCGATGATGGGCAAGAATGGAAAAGACGAAGAGGAGAGAAAGATCGGGGAGAAGCAGGCAGATGAGGCGGGGACGGTGGGACATTGAATGACGGGGTTGAGGGTTGAGAGAGTAGCGCTATTCGTAAGGCTTCTACGTCTAGGAAGTGGTGAAAGTGAACGGAATCGCTTTCGGGTACTCTAGCTTGTGACTACAGCGTTCGCTTGATACTCCCTGCTGTCCGGGGTTCCGTTCCAAAATACCTCTGCGCGTGTCTCGACTGTTCTGCTCATCAATTTTCGAGCCAATATCTCTTGATGACCTAGATCGGGCTGGAAAGCCACGCCGCACACCCCAGCAACATTAATGAGGTACCGAGACTGTCAAGCGTCACGAACAGGTGTGTAGTCGAGAGGGACAGGCTGTTGAGAGCGGTCGAGCAACCGGCCTCAAGAGTATGGACTCGAGCCTATCCAACAAGCAGAGTCTGAACCGTCATCTCACGAGGCATAGGCCAGACTTGAGCATGAGTCGTGACTCTGCTTGATGTGATGGAGTAGCTGAACATCTGACCTCACTTCCATTCACCTGGACTCTCACGAACGGGTAGCAGCCGCCGCTAGGAAGATCTTGGCACATCCTCCCGACTTCACTCACACCTGGGGCTGAGTGAGATGGATTCTCGAATGTACACCACCATCAGCTCAGATTGGACATATCCGAGGATCCCGCCGTGTCTCGCTCTGCGATGCCCTAAGCAGGGAGTATGGCGCTCTCATCATCACGGGCTCTGAAATGCCGACTTCGCCGTCCTCTCCGGCTTGTCGCCGTTGACGGTCTCATCGCGTACAGGCCGGCGTAAACCGTGCCCTCGGAGTAGCGACAAAAATGGTGTCGAGCTCGAAATCGCCGTCCCAGTACCATCATGTGTGGCGTAGGCCTTGGGTCACTCGACATTGCGTCGTACGCCCGCTGGCAGCTGCTGTGGCCTGCAGCACCGCCTTCCCATGCATACATCTACCGAGCGAGCGTATTCCCTACGCGGACATGCATCATATTCCTACACCAGCCTGAAGCGTTGGATGTTGGCAGTGCTATCTTGATCACCAGAAGCCCTAAACTCTCCGGTACTGACTGCCTCCCAGCTTGCCCCGTGACGACCATCTCGTGTAAGCCGCTGACCGGCTGGACACCCTACACACACGTTGCGATTGGTACCAGGCGCTTCATGCGACTCATTTCGGCGTACCGTGCGGTAGATCTCCGCTCAGCGCTACCTTCCCTCGTTCAAGCGATTTGTGGTAAGGAGCCAGGCGACTCGCAGCATATTCAAAGTATGACGCGAATATAAATTCATCATTGGACCCTCTTCCTTGCCTTCGATGATCACTTGAGTCTCTCGACTGACTCGCACGCACTCTCTCCTTGTCTTCCATTGGACCTAGCTCGCGCGATCACGATGGGTGCGATTGCAAACGTCGCAAACGCGGCGCTGGCAGCCAGAGCAGAGACCTTCACGTACGGCGGACCGTACACCAACAACGGTGGGTCACACCGGATTTCTTGCACGGCGCAGTCGCTGATCTACACAGCCTGGTCGCCTCTGGGCACGCCTCAGCATCAGCCTTTGCCGTACTACCGCACAGACAATCCTATGCCGCAGGGTAGACCGTGGGGCGAACGAGACTCTTGGAACACAAACTACTACACCGATACGCCCAATACAGGCGTCACCCGCTATTACGACTGGAACATCACGAAGCTCCAGTGTTCGCCCGACGGAGTAGAGACCACTTGCCTCGCGGTCAACGGTCAGGTGCCCGGAGAACTCATAACTGCCAATTGGGGTGACTGGTGAGTACAACATGTGCGAACGACCGCCACGGACTCGCCAACTGATGTTGCCCTCTTCCACCAGGATTCGATTCAACGTCTGCAATGCCATTGCCGATGAGGGCACTGCCATTCACTGGCACGGTCTGCTGCAAAAGCAGACTCCCTTCATGGACGGAGTGCCTGGCATCACTCAATGCCCAATCGCTCCCGGGACTTGCTTCACCTACCGCTTTCAAGCCGACTTGTACCTGGTACCACTCCCATTACGGCTCTCAGTATGCCAGCGGCTTGGTCGGACCCTTGGTCATCTACGGACCAAACAACACTGCCTACGACGAAGATCTCGGTCCCGTGATGATCTCCGACTGGTATCATGAATACTATGAGACGGTCATTGACGCTTTATTGCAGCCGCTCCCCGCAGTCAATATCCCAATGTCGGACAATAACCTCATCAATGGCAAAAACAGCTTCAACGGAAACGGCGCGCCTATGGCCAGCTTCAACTTCACAAGCGGCAAGACGTACAGGCTCCGACTGATCAATCCCTCGGCCGCTGCAGTTCAGAAGTTCTCCATCGACGGGCACACAATGACCGTCATTGCGAATGACTTCGTCGAGATCCAACCCTACGAGACTGACCACGTCACCTTAGCTGTAGGTCAGCGCTCCGACGTGCTCGTCAAAGCGACCGGGAATGCGACCAATGCCGTTTGGATGCGAGGCTACAAGCCTCCACCGTGCTGGCCGACTCACGGTGGCGACGAAGCCAAGGCCGCAATCTTCTATAAGGATGCTGACCGCACGCAAGCTCCCACTACGTCTGCCGGACCTAATGCATACGATCAGTATTGCGGCAATGACCAACTGTCGCAGACTATTCCGACCTATGCTATCAACCCTGGCGAGCCATCTGTGACCGAGATAATCCCAATCGAGTTCAGACCCAACGGCACGAATCTCCTATGGTACCTAGCAAAACGGACTTTCCGCGCGGACTACAACGACTCGATCTTGCTCGAAACCAAGCAGGGTAATCTCGACTTCCCGTACATCGAGAACGTCCACAACTACGGTGAGTCGTGCCTTCCTTCTTCTAATGATTGTACCCCTAATCATGCCGACTTCGCCGATAGGCACGAACCGCAGTATTCGCTTCGTCCTTGGAAACACAGGCGCCCAGCCGCACCCTCTGCACCTTCACGGCCACAATATTTTTGTGCTTCAGGAAGGCAGCTGTGTTGGTGACCAGACCGTCTTCGGCGGCGGCAACGGGACTTCCGTACCAGGCCACACGGACACGACCTTGGTCAGGAAGCGGGATGCTAGCTACGGAAGCTGCTGGGATGGTTCTATCTCGAATCCGGGTAATCCACAGCGGAGAGATGTCCAGATGTTACTACCGGGACACTATGTCGTGGTGCAGTGGAATCAGGATAATCCTGGGGTGTGGTATGAACACCCAAAGCCCACCCGAAGGAATGTCCGAGATACTTGCTGACCTCTGCTCCTCGTCATCTTCCAGGCCTTTCCATTGTGAGTACATCAAAACACTACCTGATGCTGCTCGAGAGTTGACTGACCTTACTGCGCACAGGTCACATCGCATGGCATCTGAGTGCCGGCTTCTTGTGGACCGTCCTCGAGCAGCCGGATTTCGTCGAAAATGAGATGGAGATTCCGCAAATCATGGCACAGTATGCCAATACCATCCGACTTTCACCCTCACACGTCAATGTCGCTGATCTCGGCAGGACTTGCACCGACTGGTCGGCTTGGACGAGTAAAAATGTGGTCGACCAGGTAGGCTCGGCTTTGCTATCATTCTAGGATGAACGCTACTGACTATATGGGCAGATTGATGACGGCGTGTGAGTCTCGGCTGGCTGGGCTGCTAGGTGTTGTTCTAGACGGAAGGACTCTTGCACAGTCGACGGTCGACCGTACCTTGCACATGCTGCGTACACTTTGAAGACTCTCCACTCACTCTTGGCCACGGTGGTCGGTGTCTCATCTTTCCTCGTCGCCCTCACGGTATCCGCTCTCCAGACCTCTATGGTGTTACAGCAGCCAAGTGATGATTGTCTCTACCTCAAGTTTTGAGTCTTTGAGACATGGAAGGAACTATGGGATGTTCAATAGTACGGCTCCGGCAGTATCATTAGTCTTGGTCAAGTTTGACAACCTTCATCACTGTCCGGTGTTGCAATCAAATCGATGTCCGGTTGCCATGGCATCCGGTTGTTTTGGCTAATAGGTCTTCGGCAACCGAGCCCTCGCTGCCCGCTTTCCTCCACCTTCACCCTCCGCTCCACCTCCCGCGAGGAAAGAGTGGAGACCCCGTCGTTGCAATTCTTCCGCCGCAGACTTCACCCTTGCAGGAAGTCAGGCTAACCGCTTTGCATGACCTTTCTCCGCACCACTTCACGTGGAGAAGCCGGAGAGCCGTTGGTTGTTCCAATCTCATATGGCAAAGCTCGACCCGGACTTCAACCGATGAAGTCATCTGAGAGGCCCCGACGTTCCACGACGCGGTTCCTGCATGGCACCAAGCTGCGGAGTGATGCTACCGGTGCGGAGAGCTGAGAAAGATACAGGTAGCTACGGTGCCCCCAGGAACGGTAGGTTTGTTGTGCTTCATCTCTCTCCCCGTCAACACCACCACCCTTCAATTGTCCTACAGCTCCCGGCAGGACTTCAGGCAATCCAATCGCATCATGATGCTATCCACTACCACCCTGCTCCTGGCAGCTGCATCTCTTGTTGCCGCACAAACGCCCGTCAATGGCAGCGATAACTTCAGCAACCCAGCATTCAAAGCCTTCACTGGTGACCCATTCCAGAAATACACGCTGACGGCCAACGGGATCAATGCCTCGTTCATCCCATACGGTGCCCGCATCACCAATCTCTACGTGTGCGACCAGAACGGGACCTACCAGGACGTTGTAGTCGGCTACGACAACACGACGCAGTACCTGAAAGACTCCGAGACGAACCACACCTACTTCGGGCCTATCGTAGGACGCTACGCCAACAGGTACGTCGACCGCCTACCTCGATGCAGCACACTGCCCAAGCTAACGCTATTCGCCACAGGATCATGAACGGCACCTTCGAGATCGACGGTCAAACCAGCCACATCCCGAACAACGAGCACGGCGGTCTGAATCCTCTGCACGGCGGCTTTGTCGGTTACGATCAGCAAAACTGGACCATCGCCTCCCAGACCGGCAACAGCATCACTTTCGTCTTCTACGATCAAGCCCAGCAAGGCTTCCCGGGCGATCTCCTCAATGTGGCCACCTACACTCTAACTGATGAGCCGGCATGGATCAGCCGCATGGTCTCTATTCCGCTCAACGAGGCCACGCCCGTCATGCTCGCCAACCATGTTTACTGGAATCTCGGTGCGTTCGTGAACGAGGAGGCCCTCACAGTGCTGAATGACACCCTCTACATGCCATACGCCGACCGCATCATAGAGGTTGACAGCATTCTTATCCCCACGGGCCAGATCAACATGACTAACGGCACCGCTTTCGATTTCACCCACGGCAAGCAGATCGGTGCCGATATCTTTCAGCCCTTGTCACAAGGTGGCCTGAACGGATCCAGCTACGACAACGCGTTCATCCTCGACCGCCCGCGCTACGCGATGGAGGACCCGGCGCTGGAGGTTCTGCGATTGTCCTCGCCGAGCACCGGTATTCAGATGAGTCTGCAGACCAACCAGCAGGGTCTCCAGATCTACACCTGTGGTGGCCAGAACGGTACGATCCCGGTCAAGGCCGACCAGCAGCATATGGCCAACACGACGTACGTGGAGCGGTACGGGTGCATCGTGATCGAGACTCAGGATGTAAGTACATTCCGGCACTGCGCCAATGTGGACGAGTAAAGAGATTGTGCTGACCAGTGTGGTGCATCATTTGTAGTGGATCGATGGCATCAACCAGCCGCAGTGGGGCCGCGACCAGTACCAGATCTTCACGCCGACCACCGAGCCCGCGCTCAACTATGCGAAGTACACTTTCAGCACTCTGAAGTAGAGCGTGGATGAGGTACAGCTAGTCGAGGAGGTCCCAGACAACTTATCATAGTCAAAGTGCGATTGTACATACCGAAAGAGACCGGCCTTGAGCCGCGCGTAATGAAACGATAATGGTATGAGCCAGCGCTTCCTCCAATGCCATGGTTGAGCTCTGCAGCAAAACGTCTGCAGGTGAGCAGCGGGCAACAAGCTGGTATGATCCCGCCTCTCTTGTCTTCGTTCAATGCAAAGGTATATCCCATTGCTGTCACATTCTCGACGCTCATCGATTGGGAGATGGGGACGCAAGAACTTTGAGGTCAACCTGCAGCCTGACTCGGGCTCGCTACCGCTGCGATCCTTTGAGCAAGCATACATGGCGCCGATCCGCGCTCGTGTCTTGGCAGCTCGATGATGGAGCTACAGCGATGTCCAGAGGCGAACGAGAAGCTGGCACGATCTCACCTCCGCTGCAACGGTCTTGAGCGAGGACTCACGGCGGCGATGCACTTTCGAAGGTCAATGGCCCTGAGAAGCGGCAGCAATAGAGCCTCGAGCTGGGACGATCTCGCTGTCTCCGCAATTCTTTCAAGCAAGTATACGCGGCGGCGATGCGATCTCCAAGGCTCACCATGGCGGAGACGCCACCAAATCATCTCCCTATCACGGCCCAAAACGCACGAACATGATGCCATCCTCTCCTACTTCCACCCCAATCTCCTCCCGAACTCGCTCCACTCCGCTCTCCGTCAGACTTACTTTGATCCAGCCCTCCATGGCTCTCATCTCCTCCTTGTCTTCCTCCCACTCCTCTCGCATCTGCACCTCGTAGTCGGTCTCATGGCGGCGCTGGTACTGGTCCGCCTCGAGCCGGGCACGGAGATGCTGGCCTCGGAGGTCGAAGGCCCGCGCCGCTTCCGCTTCCGCTCGCCTGATGGCTAGCTCTTCTGCGGCTGCCTCGCGCTCTGCCAGGGCGTTGCGGCGGTAGTGGTGCCGACGGGTGGCGGCGTTTGCGTTTCCGATCTGGACTTTTTAGTCGATATCCAAGGCAGTATCATCAGGGTGTACACTGACCTCGAGCCCCACTCCAGGCGTACCCAGCCCCAGTCTCCTCTCTCGGACAGCGCGGTGGAGCTCGTCAAGCACATCTTGTGGAAATGTTCCGACTGCAACATCGCGGAGAGCATCCCTCAGATCCTCCTCGACGGCGTTCAAGCCTTCGAATGTAGCGACTGGGAGGGTGTAAACGTACTGAATGATGGTATGGACGCGGGCGAGGGCGATGTCTGCGACGTCCGGGGCTACAGGGGAAGTAGGTGCGTCCGGATCTTGGCGTGCGGCAAGGGAGGCCCGAGAAGGCGTGGTCGCGCTGGGGATAGGAGAAAGGGTGGTCTCAGGCACAGTGTTGTCCGCCCGGGGGGTCGTGGAGACATTGTCGTGGTTGTTGTTTACTGGAGGTGTTGGGCCATCTACCCTGGTCGGAGTGTTCTGGGAGTCCATGGTATAACGTTGTTCCTTTGCGCAGGCGTGCTTGTGAGCGGTGAGAAAGAGGTTAATGTAGAATCACTTGGCAGGTTTGTGTCGTGCTGAAGGTGAAGGTATAGCTGAGTATTGATGCGTGCCTGCTAATGTGCTCGTAGGTGTTATATCATTGGTTTGGTGTAGTGAGCTTCTTTCACTGGTTCTGATCATGGAAGGAGCGTTTCTGGTGCGATCTGGTGGGTTTCCGAAAGTGATGTTACTTGTCTCTCACCTGGTGCCTGAAAGACGTTGTGATTTCGGAGAGCACATCATCATTGCAGAGGTGTTAATAAAGCCGCTCTTTGATCTTGCACTACCGGTGACTAGCCAGGTCTATTGACGAGAGCCGGCGTGGATCTCTGTACTCGATCATCCTCTGAACGAGGTTCCTCGCATATTCGGTCACGAGCGGCTCCCGGCTGAAGTGAAGGCTGCAAGGCTGCGTGAGGTTCACTTGGAGTGATCTTTAGGGTTGACATTGCTTCTCTGTGCACCGCTGGCTTCCATACCGATAGTGAACCTTTCCACGCCGCTGGGAAATCAGTCTACGCATCCCCATCGCAAGAACCAAGAAGACTGGTATGCCACTGGGTTTGCGAATTCTCACTCACAAGACATGGACGTCCCAGATTGACCATGAGAAGGCCATTACGGGGCTACAGAGACATGCAATGGCGCGGGGAGTTGGAGTGAGCTGCCTAGACCACTACCATGGAAAACGAGAGGAGCGGCGACGAGTGACGGGTCTTCAATCGCATGGTCTTGATCAGCATGTTTGATCGGACTGTGACAGAAAGGTCAGCGCACGCCTATGTGAACGTTGCTCGATCACGGATAACCAACCGAGTGCTGCCTCATGCCAGCGAAGCTGAAGAGGAGTTTGCGACTCAGGGTATCTTTGCCTCTGACCACGGGTCAAAGACCGTGTGCGGAACGGTCGTATACGGACAGCATGTCAGGGCTTCGACGCGTACGGTGTCGGGCCCGTACTGGGATTGGCACTGCGCATATGAGCGAAGGCAGTAGCAGATGGGAGGCATCGGGATGAGGCCCTCAGTGTGCTGAGCAGCTCGTCCCTCACGTCTACAGCATCGGAGCAATAGATTCGCGTCAGGTCCAAGTCATCGCGGCTGCTCCCTATCACTACAGAAATGGCGTGGCGTCATCGGGCGAGTGTATGTGTAGAGGGAGCCATCCCAGTATGGATGCTCTGGGAGGTTGTGGCTGTTCGGGTCAAGATCTTGCCAAGCCTATCATGGTGGCCGGGGCAGCCAATCCAATGACTCGTGGCTGTGTTAGAGCCTGAGGCCGCCAAAGCTCGAGGACGTGTCCCGCACTTGCACCTGCACCCTCTCGACACACACTGCCAACATCGACACCATCGCCTCACCACTCCGCCGACGTCGTTGCCACCGCCGCCACCTTGTCGTCGTCTTCGTTGTCTTCGAGGCCACTCCGCTAACATCAATAAGAGAATAGTCATCACCACCGCTCCGCGACGATGCCGAGCAAGAAGAGGAAGGTGCCGGACGTGCAGGAGATCCTGGATCGGCCGTGGTGCTACTATTGCGAACGCGACTTCGACGACATGAAGATCCTCATTTCCCACCAGAGAGCCAAGCACTTCAAGTGCGAGACATGCGGCCGTCGCCTCAACACCATCGGCGGCCTGCACGTGCACCTGAGTCAAGTTCACAAGGAGACGCTGACGTCGGTCGAGAACGCGCTGGAGCACAGAACTGAGTTGGGACCGGAGATTTTCGGCATGGAGGGAGTCCCAGCGGAAGTCCTGGCTGCCCACAAGCAGCGTATCACCGAGGCTTTCTTCAAGCTCGAGGCGGACAGAAGGACGGCCACCGGCAACCCTGCGCCGGGCGGAGGCGGACAGGGCAGAGTCAAAACGGAAGACGGCGTCGAAGTGAAGAAGCGGAAGATTGAGAGTCTCGACGAGATCAAGAAGAGGTTGGCGAAGCAGAGGGCCCGCAAGCAGGCGGAGAAGATGGGGGTGAAGTACGAGAGCGAGAGTGAGGATGAGAAGGAGGGTGACAGCAAGAGCGAGATCAAGAGGGAGGTCAAGAGCGAGGTCAAGAGCGAGATCAAGAGCGAGACAGACAGTGAGATGCAAGCGGATTGGTCGCCTGTGAAGACTGAGGTCCGTAGTTGTCACAGTCGTAACGTCGGTCGCGATGCTAACTTCGATCTTGCAGGAAGCGCCCGCTTTCTACCCAGCAGGATTCCAGCCACAATTCGCCCCTTCGCCTCACTCCGGCTTCAACCCGTACCAGCCGCCTCCGCAACAAGGTTATCCGCCGTTCGCCTACTCGCCCGTCAACGCACAGCCCTTCCAGAACCCTGGCTTTGCACCATCCCCTTACCAATCCGGTGCTGCGTTCTATCCAAACGACGCTCCATCTCACCTTCATAACCCATACCCTTATGGACCAGCCCCACCAAGCAACTACGGACCGGTCTCCACCCACAAACTGCAGCATTATAATCCACCTGTCATGCCTTCTTCTAGCTCGTCCATGTCCGGACCCGGCATGATACCCAGCCTCCCCGCCCCTACTCCTGGTCTCCCTCAGCGCCCGAGCTTCGGCCTGCCTAACCTGAGCAAAGAGGACATGGCTAAGATGCACTCCGGCCAAGGTCTACCGCATGGTGCCACTGCCCCGCCGATGCGCAACGGATACCCCGAAAGGAGGTACCCAGGACCGAGGGACAACTGGGCGCAGAGAGATAGCAGTGGGAATATGGTGGGCGACGCGGTCGATGATCTTATCAGCTCGGTGACTGGCCAGGCGAGGATAGAGGTGCATCCGGGGCCGAAGATCAAGCCGGAGCCGCTTGGTGATGGTGAGCCGACTGTCAAAATTGAGCGTGAGGCAACGGGCGAGCAGACGATCATTTCCGAGCTACCGGATGGCATGCAGGCGGGGCAATCCGCTGCGGCAATTTTCGACGCTGCTCAGGAGGCTCCTTCTCCCGCGATCAACGACCTTGCCACTGCTACTCCCCCAAAGACCAGAAAGCCGGCCAAGAAGAGCAAAAAGTCGAAGAAATCTACCGCCGAGATTGAGATGAGAGTGTACAGCGACGACGTGCTTTCGCCTGAGGAGAGAAAGGCACGCAAGAGCCGCTACTCCTTCGACCGCAACGCGAGCGAGAAAACAGACTTTGTGATGGGTGATGTCTCGGGCGCGGTAACCGACAAGATGGGAGAAGACGTCGTCAGGGATCCGGATGATTCTCATTTCTGAGCACACTCACGCTTGCGAATTCCGCGATGGCCGTCCAATCAGGCGCCTGGACTCAAGGCGAAAGCGGGTCTCGACGTGCAAAATGCTATCAGAGCGCAATTACTATGGTGTACCGCTTTGAGAGACCTTTAAACGACGAAGACTTAGGAAGGGAGTCTCGGCTGGACTGCAACAAAGCAATGGGAGAGGTGAGTCCCCTCTTTGCCGGGCGTGGCAAGGGGGTGACCAGGTGTGTCTTGCTCAGACCTTTTTCCTCGCCGCTTGCTTGCTATCAGTGTGATTGTTCTTGCCATGGGCATGGCGCTGACCATAACGCGCTGCAATGCGCACTCAGTGGGCTGCTCGAGATTGAAAAGAGTGTACAATGGCCCGGGCAAGTTTGAGGAAGGGCCATACGGGAACGTATGGGCATGAGGGTGGCAATTTGAAGGACGGGAAAGCGCCAGTACGTGCTCGCGATTCACTTTTGCTCGCTGACTGTGCTTCTTCCTGCCTTGAGGGGCACTAACGAGCAGCAACGGTACTTTATCCAGTAGAGAATGTTCAATGTAAGTTTTCAAAAAACGTTGAGATATTGCGCTTGACGTTCGGCCGCTCTCGTGATCAAACCTGCTCTCTAAAGACTAGCGGCTTTCGTATTGTGTGCGAAAGCTCGCCCTACTCTCCCGCTCTGCCATGGACGTCGTCTGCGGATGCGAGCGCTCATATCCCTCCGGCCTGCTTCGTGCTGAATGGGCCTCGGCTGCGACAAGTCGGGAAAGTCGAAGGCATTTCTAGGTCGCTACCGGAGAAGACGAGGGCCCACCGCGGTCACTCCGGTAAAGCGCCGGACCTCTCCGTCCACGTTTCACAGCTGCGCTCGGACATGGCGAGACTGCGCGGAATCTTGAGCAAAGCGCGCTCGGCTCGGAGAGCGACGAGTCGCACATGTAGGCCACGAGTCTTGCATGCCGCTCTTTCTCAAATCGCGGAGACCGGGAATGTGAGCACTCAGTCTCGGTAGGCGGAGATTGCCCACGCTTGTAATCGCATCTGAGCGCTCTTGCGAGCATCAGATGCCAACTGCGGTGGGTAGGGTCACTTGCGCGCTGGCATCGACGGAGATCCTGTTTTTGGCTTGGCTGCCCCAACATGGGCGGGCCACGGAAATGTGAGTCGACTTGAGGCAGGTAATGTGGACGTACACTCCTCGGCATCTCGCCTCACGTCAACATGATGTGTTTTTCCTCGGAGTCCAACAGCAGTGCGGAGTGAACGCCAATGCAGTGCTTGACTCGATGCAAAGATGAAGCTCACGCATACCAACAGACAGCATTACCGACTTGCAGAGCGTACTCGTCGGGCAATCTAGTTCGCATCTAACACCAAGTGCTTCACCATCCGGGTCAGCCTCTCAAGCATGCAGAGAAGCGGAATATGATCGCTCTCAAGCTCCACTATCGTAGGTCTCCATCGGCAGTGTCGGCGTTGCTTCTCAGCCAGGTGCTCTGCACTTGCCTCGGAGACTGCCGTATACTCAGCCGACAATCGTCCCTCTCCTCTCCATCTTGGCCGCGTACCGCACGTAGAGCTCGTTGACGAAATGCTCATGCTTGATACCCGGCTTACGCTTCACGGCGAACTCTTCGATCGCATCCTGCACCTTGTAATGCAAGCGCTCGACGAGATAGCAGACGATGAAGAAGCCGGTGCGGTTGAAACCATAGTGGCAATGGACGCCAATGACTGGGTGGATCTTGTCGTCTTGGCCAGTCTCTTTCGAGGGCTTTAGTCTCGTTAAAGTCCGTAGCAGATCGATGAGTGAGATGAAGTGCTCGACCTCATCCGCAGTTGGTGGAAGTTTGGATACAGTCGGGAACTTGTGATACTCCACGCCACCCTCCTCAAGGCCCTTTGGATCGTACACCGGTGATTCGTGGCTGATGTCGACGACAATGGCCACGCCATCCAGGAGTGCTCTGCAGCCAAACCGCTTGACAAACTCGCGCGGATTGTGTACATCATCGACCTCCCGCATGGTCTTCATGGCACGAAAGACGCCCGCGATGGGCTCAGAACACTCCTCGATTTTCTGCCACTTCTTGAGGTTCTTGACGTCCCATTTGCCGCTCGTTGCCATGTGCTGGAGCTGCCAGCCCAGCGCCAGCCTCTCGTCAACGTGGTGGGCGAGGAATGTCTCAATGAGGCCAGACAAGATGCGTACCGTGGAAGTGGCGTACATGAGGCCGTGGGCAGCCGGTGCCGGGAACACTGTAGTCTTGAGAGCGAAAGCGTGGTTGGTCTGCGTTCGTTCCTCTTCCACCACTGAGAATGGTTCATCGGCACCGGGCCTAAGTTCGGTTGCAGGCCCCTTCTGAGTACCCGCAAGCAGATACTGAGCAGACTCAAGATCTCCGGCAGTCGTCGACACGATCTCGCTACTGTACTCTGCTTTGGCACAGCCACCCTCCGCTTCGATTGCTACGGGACTGTCTTGCGTCCCTTTCCGGGACAGTCGATCACCTTCGCCCGGTGCGACACTCGCAAGAGCCCTCTGATTTGACACTCCAGTACTCTCAGTCAACCATTCCGCAATCTGCTCGGCCTCCTTCGGCGATGTCACCCGATCTGACTCGCCCGCCACAAGAAAGAGCGGCACCTTGATCCCACTCCAGACCTCCCTGCCGGGGAGTGCGCTACCGGGATCGGCTGCTGTGGTCAACATACCCTGGGCGAATCGGATGAAGACCTCGGACCTGCTCTGATTGTTGAACTTCTGCTGTAGTTTGCGGGTGCCTGTGTCTGCGCCCTCTCCAACCATGCGAGTGATGCTAGCGCTTTCAGGTCCGCCTCGCCGGTCGATCAAACGGACGAGATCAAAGAGTAGTACTGGAACCCATCTCAGCCTGTCTACGCTTCGTGCTTCGTGATCAGTGAACGGGCTCGAGCGAGGACATAGAGCAATGAGGCCAATGATGTAGCCTATTTTGAGCCTCGACTGAATTGGTGATGTTGACGAAGCTAGCAACGCAGCAATTGAGCAGCCCATACTGTGTCCGATTATCACCACTTGTTGGTTGGCCGCCTTGTCTCGATATCGCTCGATAGCA
The DNA here is from genome assembly GCA_030411845.1 of Friedmanniomyces endolithicus. Taxonomy (NCBI): domain Eukaryota; kingdom Fungi; phylum Ascomycota; class Dothideomycetes; order Mycosphaerellales; family Teratosphaeriaceae; genus Friedmanniomyces; species Friedmanniomyces endolithicus. Next base: position 20,440 of record JASUXV010000013.1, read on the forward strand.
GTGCAATGCAATTCGGCAAATGCCGCCGTACTAAAGGCATCGAGCTCGTCGGGCTTGAAGTCGGACAGCCCACACCCTGGAAGATCAATTGCGAAGCAAGGCCCAATGTTGACGAGGCTTGTCAGCAAAGGTGCGAATTGTGCGAGGCTTCCGCCGAGACCATGCATGAAAACGAGCAGTGGGAGGTCGTCCGGTAGCTTGGCAGCTTGCATATGCGGATGGTAGAAGACGCGGATACTTGGGTACGCGTGGCCGGAGGCGGTTGTGAACGATTCAAACGAAGAGTGCTTGGTGATGAGGCTTGGTTCAGATGACTCTTTACTCCTTTTCACATGCTGTCTGAGCCTTAAAAGGCGGCCAGTCCGGCACGCATACAGCACAACGAGCCCGAAAGGAAAAGACAGGAGGCTAAGGTTCTTCCACAGCTGCTTGCCAGCGATGGCATGACCCAGATTACGGATTTTCTCTAGGACCCTCAGGCTCAGCGACTGATCTCCGATGATGTCGGGCATGGCTACGAGGCGTCACCGTTGTGCCATTTCGAGGAGCTGCGAAGTCATGGCGCCAGCGGGCGTGATCCAGTCCATATGCAGGTGCATCGACTGCCAAGTCGTGACGGAAAGATACAGCCGCTTCGAACTCCACTTCAAGTTGATGTCTCGCGTTGCAACTTCTCAATGGACTTGTAGTACGGCGCCGTGGCAGTGAGGGGACTGCGACGGCAACGAGTGAGGAGAGTAAGTGAACGCTCAGGACTCTTCGACACCCACTGTTCGTTTCGCTTTTGATAGTGAAGCGGTGGTGCGGGCTGAAGCAGGTATGATCAACGTGCTGCTGTATGGAAATATGGATCGATGTCGACGCGTTGTGGTTCGTGACAACAAGAACATTGGAGTTGGCCACGTTCTTGCTGCCTGAGGCTTTTTTCTTCGGCAGATAGTTTCTCCGAAATCAACGCCAAGCTTCACACACTTCAACCTGCCTCAAATCTCAATTGCCATCACCATCATTGATCACGACGTACAACACGCCACCCCCTCCCTCAGCCCCTCGTCGAACACCACCACCACCACCACGATGCCCGGTATATCCGTCCGCGATGTCGAGGCCGACAAGTTCATCCAGGCCTACGCCGCCTTCTTGAAGCGTCAGGGAAAGCTGCCAATCCCAGGTTCGTGAGCGCATACACACCATTGTTCCGCGCGGGTGAAAAGGAGACCTCGATATGGGCATACATACGATGGCGATGAGAGACCTGAAACCCGTGCGGAACGGGGGGCTTGATGTCGGCACGCAAATGCTGACATGAAGTCTACAGGTTGGAGCGACACAGTCAAGACGAGCCACGCCAAGGAGCTGCCGCCGCAGAGCATTGACTGGTACGTCTGCGACCATCTTCCAGAACTCATTGGCAGTCAACTAATGCACTCCAGGTTCTACGTTCGATCCGCAGCCGTCGCCCGTCACGTCTACATGCGCAAGACCGTCGGTGTCGGCCGCCTGCGCAAGGTCCACGGTGGAACGAAGAACCGGGGTGTCCGCCCCTCTCACCACGTCGATGCGTCTGGCTCCGTAGATCGCAAAGTCATGCAGGCACTGGAGAAGATTGGCGTACTGGAGCAGGACGAGGAGAAGGGTGGACGGAGAATCACACAGAGCGGGCAGCGTGATTTGGACCGAATCGCGCAGACCACGATGGAGGCGGAGGACGAGGAGGAGGATGACGAGTAGGCTGGTGTGGGTAAATGCTAGCATGGCTTGAGCTCTCCAGCACGGCGTTCCGGGGATGATACCAGTCGCGGTCGGACAGCTCAGTCGGCTGCTGACCGGAAAGCCGCAACGTCACGTATGATCAGCCTCCAATGCAGAAGATACTCTCCAGTACACAACTTCCATGCTTCACACTCCCGGAGACAACAGGCGCCGCTATGTGTTTGTTTGAAACGCGCCTTTCTGCTCAAGAGTCATTGACCGCGCCGGCGAACAGACGAGACGAAGTGGCGTTTGAGAAGTGAAGTTCCTATGGAGCTATCACATCCTTCCCACCGTCTTCAAAACAGATCGGTGACGGCCCCCTTCGAAGCATCCCCCACCAATCGCGCGTACTTCGCCAACACCCCTCTCGTCACCGGCATCCTGGGCGGCACCCACGTCTCAAACCTCTTCTTTACCTCCTCCTCACTCACATCCACCATATCAATCCGATGAGTCTCCGCATCAATCGTGATCAGATCCCCATCCCTCACGACCGCTATCGGGCCCCCGACCGCAGCTTCAGGAGTGATGTGTCCCACGATGAAACCATGTGACGCTCCGCTATATCTTCCATCGGTTATAAGTGCAATGTTCTTCAAGCCCGCACCCATAATGGCGGCGGAGGCCTTAAGTTGCTCGGGCATCCCAGGACCGCCTTTGGGTCCCTCGTACCGGACTATCAGGACTAGGTTCTCGGTTCGTGGGATCTGGCCTTTGTTGAGGGCATCGTCCAGGGCATGCTCTTTGTCGAAGACGCGGGCGCGGCCGGTAAACTTCATGCCTTCTTTGCCGGTGATTTTGGCAACGGCACCTTCCGGGGCGAGGTTGCCGTAGAGGATTTCGATGTGGCCGGTAGCTTTGATTGGGTTGTCGAGAGTTCGGATGATCTCTTGACCTTGTGTGAGGGAGGGCCAGGACTCGACGTTCTGGGCTAAAGTCTTGCCGGTGACGGTGATGGTACTGCCGTCTAGCATCCCGGCTGCTATGAGTAGTTTCTGGACGGAAGAGACACCTCCAATTTCGTACAGATCTTTCATCAGATACTTCCCACTCGGCGCAAGGTCGGCTATGAACGGCACCCGATCGCTCACCCGTTGGAAATCGTCGAGCGTCAGCTCTACCTCCGCCGTCGTCGCCATGGCTAGAAGATGCAGCACGCCGTTGGTACTGCCCCCAAGCGCCATCATCATGACCAAAGCATTTTCGAACGACTTCTTTGTCAAGCACTTTCTCGGGGTGATGTCTTGCTCCATGCATATTTTAATCGCTTCGGCGACTTTCTTGCACTCCCGCATCTTCTCCGGACTGCTCGCCGGCGTTGATGCGCTTCCTGGTAAACTCAGGCCGAGCGTCTCGATCGCAGTCGCCATGGTATTCGCCGTGAACATGCCTCCACACGCGCCCTGCCCAGGAATAGCGCCTTTCTCAATGTCACTCAAGAGTGCCTCCTTCGTCTGGCTCGGGTCTGCGGGATTGCGGAGATTGTCGTAGATGTATGCTCCATGCGCTTCTAATGCGGTAGTAATATTGATCTCCTTCTTCAACAACTTCGAGTAGCCGGGTTTTGTCGAGCCACCGTAGATCATAATACCGGGACGATTGGTCCGCGTCATCCCCATGATAGCGCCGGGCATGTTCTTGTCGCACCCGGCTATGGTCACGCATGCGTCGTGAAACTGAGCGCAGGTCACCGTCTCAACGCTGTCGGCTATGATCTCCCGGGTCTGCAGACTAAACCTCATCCCGTCCCCGCCCATTGTGATCCCATCGGACACTCCCACGGTGTTATACTGCCATGCCAGCATCTCCTGCGCCTCGATACCCCTCTTCACCTCTTTCCCCAGGTCCAGTAGATGCATGTTGCACGGGTTCCCTTCCCACCACACACTCGCAACGCCAACCTGAGGGTAGGTCTTGAGAACATGCTCATTCGGGACGCCGGCCGCGTAGAGCATGGCTTGGGCGGCAGGGAAGTCATGTTCGCGGGTCAGGGTGGATGAGTACTTGTTCAGACCAGAGCCGGGTTTGCCATGTTGGAAGGAGAGGTAGCGGGCTTCCTCGCGGGTGCGGCCGAATTGCTTCTCGAGGTTGGCTTTGTCCATGGCGACGCGGTTGAGCTGTTGGGTGGAACGGCGTGAGTTGATGCTCGGTTGGTGAAGAAGAGGAGGAGGGTGTGAACGAAAGGGTAGAAAGTGCAGTGTGGTTCTTACCAATGACTCCAGTGGCCCCAAGAACATGAGGCTTTCCATGCCCCGCTGCTCGCCCCCGCATCTACCAAGTGTTGGATCGCATCAAAGGCCACCGACGCTCCACTCGTGAATAACACCGCCAGTACTCCCGCACGACATGTGCGACCTGTTCTTGACCCAAAGTCTCATTACTGCCTTCTATCATTCTCCTGCCACTCTTCCGCACTGCTCCCCACCAGGATATCCGATGAGTAACCCTCTTCGCCGACAGGCTCAGGAGCCAGATCATTCTCCTTGCTTCGCACTTTCGCAGCGGTGTCGATAGGTGTTGCCTTCGAGTGCGGGAGAGGCGAATCCGTGTCGTCGTCGTTGTCATCCTCGTCTTCGAACGCGGCAGGATCAGCCATGCCTCCTCCGGTGTTGCGGGCAGCGATTGTGACGCGATCGTGCTCCGCGAGGGTATCATCTGCAGAGACGGAGATGCCGCGAGCGCCCCAGCTCCTTCCACCCCTCGCCGTGGGAGCGGATGCGGTGCCGTTCTCTTGCCTCACCAGCGCCGTGTCCTCGTCTGCTAGGTCCTCTTCTTCCGCCGATCCTCTTCCGTGCCCGATGAAGCGCCGTACCAGGAAGCTCTTACTCAGATCATCCCCATCCACTACGCCTCCGCCGCGCAGCTTCACTCGTTGCCTAGTCCAGTACACCCATGCAAAGTCCAGGTAGAACGCTGTCTGCACCAGCCCGAATGTGACGGCTATGGGGTCGACATATTGGTCCTCGGTAGCACTCTGGACGATCCATTTGATCAAGTAGAAGAAGCGGTAGGAGCCGAGAGTGACGAGATAGAAGGAGTCGAGGACGGTAGGTACAGTGGTTTGGCGGAGGAGGAGAAGCTGGGGCAGAATACAGACAGACTCGAGGATGATGGAGAAGGTCCACAGCACCTAGCCATAGTCGTGTTAGTATTCGGCGCAAGCGTATCGAACGCCGGTTCACTGCCTACCTCAATCTTCGTCGTATACTCCCACCCCCGGACCACGCGACACACCACCGGCCCTGCCACGATCGACCCGGCCAAAACTCCCAGCGCCAACCTCCACCCTCTCTCTTTCTCCCGCGTCCGCGCGAACTTCCTCATCATGACCCATACTATATAGGCGCTACTCCCGATGTAGAAGATCTTGAGGGTGAAATTCCACCAACTCCACCACGGCGAGATCCAGAACACGGCCCGCCATGGTGCGACCCAGAAGACGTCGAGGTAGCGGGTCAGAAAGACGAGGATGTAGAGCAGTTGAGTGAGGAGGGAGACGCCTTCGGCGGACTGGTTGGAGTGGATGGAGTGGATGAGGATGAGCTTGCTGGACGTGTGGGCGACGTCGCCGAGGATGTGGAAGATGTCTGCGGGACCGGTTGTCGGCATTGTTGGTGTTGGTGGTCGTGGCGGGACGCTGTGTCCAAGTGCAACATTATCGTGATTGCGACTGGACCTGGGAAGGGCGGTTTTGACGTGAGGCTGGCGTTACGCGAGCCTCGGCAGGCCGCAGCTTTGAGTGGCGTCTTGCAACATCACAGCACCTCGCCTAAAGACCATTATTACAGGTACTCAGACACTACATGCACCTATGCCTTGACTTCGTCTATGGTGGGAAGCATGGGAGGGCAACGGGGAAGGTCGCATGGGGATATGTACCGCCTTCAAGGCTACGAACGATGAAGTCCTGGTATAATCGTTGCATTCGTGGACATCCTCACAGATCAGAACCAGTCCCCCCCACCCATACCCATACCCATCCTCAAATTGGCTTGCGCAGAATTAGGTGCAGCAGTCCACCCAGCCTCTGGCATACCATCGATCCCCACATCAGACGGTCGTCGATCGAACGTAGTGTCAACATCCATACCGAACTGTCTGACGAGCTCATCCCAATTCTGCCAGTTCACCTCGCCAGTTGTGTCCATGATTCCGGGATCGAAGTCGAAGCCCGTGGATTCCATTGGGCCCATCTGGTCGGGAAGCCGAAGGTCCGGGCCAGCCATGCCTGAGAGATCCATAGCTGAGGACGCAGCGTTGCTGCTCTGGTCGGTCGTGTAGCCGACGCCACCATTGCTGGCACTCTGACCGTGCTGCGCACCGTTGTTCATCCAGGTGTTCTTGAAGCCCGGCTGTTCGAGGGGACGGCTCATTGTTGTCGCATTTGGGGCATGAAGTGGCGCACTGGACTGCCCGTCACATGTGGGTGTCTGCGAACCAGACATCGCGGGACGACTGTCCGTCGTCATCGTCGCACATGGCAAGTCCGAAGTACTCATCGCTTCCACGTCATCTTGGCCCGTCGAGGGGAGCTTGGGCGACTTCAACCACTCATGCCTGTCCATTGGCATATCTCCGTAACTTGGCCCTTGCGAAAACCGCAACACTTGCGCTTGGCTAAGCGGTGCCCTCGTGACCTGAGATCGTTTGGGTTGCCCGAACATCGGGTTAGCATTCGGGCTATACGTCCTAGTGGCTGACAGCGGCGGCGCGAGACCTCGCTGCTTCTCAAGCCGCTCCTCGGCCATCCCGTGTTGTCGTGCTTCCCGCGCTTTGCGGTACAGTTTCCGCAGTGGACGCCAGAGGTGTCCGGCTCGCGCATCTGCCGTCAATGGCCGGCCCCAGCGTCCATCCCTCGTCTTCTCCACGGCGACCCAGGCTCGTTCCACGAGATCGCCAGTCGAGCGGTGGCAGAGCTCACTCAACATGAAAGCCAGAGCATGCCATTGCATGTACGTGCGGAACAGCCAGCCCCATTTCATCGTCCGCGCTTCCGTCTCCAGGAGAAGGCTGTACTCGATATTCTCGAGGCTGGTGATGAACAGCTTGTCTTTGGTTTCGGCCGGAAGGCTGGCTCCGCCGTCTTGCCGCTGGAAAGGGTGGTACACCATCAGCCACATCTTACTCATCATGAGTCTCGCCACCGTCGCAGTGACCCAGAACAGCGGGACGGACATATCGCAATGCTTGAGGTACCGCTCTTCAAGGCGTTGATGGCACTCTGCTATCCAGATCTCTTTGTCAGCCAAAGTGATGTTGGCACCAACACTACTCTGACTCTCATGGCCAGTGCATGGAGCTGTGCCGGGCGGAACGTAGTTGATGCGCCGAAAGGTGTTGGCTACTTCAAATCGGATGAGGCAGAATGAGATGCCCGTGCAACCCTGCCTCTCAGGTGGGAAGTCCGAACTCGAGGGGCTGATGTCGACGTCGTTGATATTGAGCGGCATCCTCGTATCGAATAGTTGCTCGGTAATGGTAGGGTCGCAGCCGTGATCCTCGCTCGCTCGTATATCGAGGGTGCATATCTGCCACCATAGCCGTCTCCGCATCTCGATCTCGAAGGGCGAGAGCCCACCTGCAAAGTGTAGACCGTCCCGGTGAATGCCTAACGTTTGCGAGATGCGCACGACGAGACCCGTAAGAGTCCATATCACCCGTGCGTCGTGATTTCGTCGGAGGCAGATGAGAAAGATGACAAAAGCTTGAAGTACAACAATCTCCTCGGTGGTCAGGAAATTGGCTCGGGCGAGCGACTGCTCGAAGGCGAAGCGATATCGCGAGAGGAGGATTTGCTTATCCTCGTTCAGCTTCGCCCTGCAATCCTCTGCGGTGAGAGAGGTGACGGCACCGTAATAGATGGCAAACAAGAGAGCTTCGAATCCTCGGGACAGTGTCGGAAGACGTGCGGCAGAATTCAGCACATCGGCCTCAACAGTTGGCACATGCAGGACCTTGACGAGTGGGTCCACACGGTCTTTGAAGATATCCCAGTACAGTGCTATCTGACCTGGTATCGGGTGAAGAGCTAGCATATCCACGTTCTGCGAGCTAAAGCCGAACACCCAGCCTTGGTGGTTTGTGATGAGAGGGTCAGCTCCGGTCTCCGCGTCATCTTCCTCGTCACTGGACTGGTTGAAGATGCCTTTGAGGTCTTCGACCTCGTTCGAGAGGCTGGCCCAGAAGGAATTGTTGATGTAGCGCGATCTGCCGTCGTTGATTACCAGCCGGCCAAACCTGTTATCGAAGCGACCTGACTGCTGCTCCTGCACGTAGCGGGTCTTGGCTTGGAAGTCGTCCTGCTCAACACGGCCAAGCTCCGGCGAGGTATCGCTCACACCATTCGCGTGCGGCTTTGGCGCATATCCCTCGGCATCAAGAGCATCGTCCTCCGCGGTCTCTTCCCTCACCACCCGTGTCACCTTACTTTCCGCAGGTTGACACTCGCTATTCTCTGGCACCTGGCCGACTTCGAGCGGCACGTCTACTCCCAACCCTTTGACTACACCCTCCAGTCTTCTCAGTCGCTCGAGCAACTCCTTGTCCCTCCCATCTCCCAGCTTCCTTGCTTTCCGCGGTGCACGGCCAGGAGCAGGGAAGACGCATTCAACGTGGGCGCGGTTGCAGTTCGAGCACGATGGGTGGATCTTGTCACACTTCACCTTTCGCTTCCGACACGTCACGCAGGAGCGAGGGTTGAGGATGCGGCCTTGCGCATCTACAGATGCCTTGTTCGACCCATTTCCAATTGGCGCTGTGGCTCCATCGCCAGTGCCGGCAGGAGAAGGCTCGTCGGCGAGCACGGAAAGGGTGGAGGGAGGGAGATGTGGGAGGTATTCAGATGCGCTGCGTACAACAGCGTTGCCGTGGTCTGTCTTGGTCGTCCGTGGTCCTTCGAAGCCGTGTTCGGCAGGTGGTGTGTCCTCATCCATCAGCTATTCGTGTTCCCTTCCGCACCAGATCAGCTCCGTGCGATTGTCCCTACGATTAGAGGTGTTGCGCCGGTGACATGCGCGAGTGAGGCGCTGTCGTGTCGGTCTTGAGGTCAAGTGTCTACATGATGTACCTGTAGGTGATGACCGATCTACAACCCGGTCCAACGACGATTAGTAATGCTCCGGGTAGAATAGAGAGACCACGGGCACCTCACCACCGCCTCACCGTCCTCCCTCTTCTCTTGCTCCACCTCCACCTCCACCTCCACCTCCATCACCGCCACTACCATCGTTCCAGCCACAGCCAACGACGGCGTGAACGTCGGATGACGTACTCACGTGCTCCACGCCCGCAACATCGCGGCACCGGGCTGTGGAAGGCCAGTTCGCAGCAGCCTCGTCAGACCGCATTTGATGGATGATGAGTCGGGCGCCGGCGACTTGCTACCACTGGCATGTCACCAGGTAGATATCTATGTAGTGTGCAAAACCACGAGAAGGCAAATCGCTTTCAATTCGACTACTTTCGCTGAGCCGACAAAAGCTCCTTGTCATCCATCGACGAAGACACTACGCCTCTCAAAATCCTGTTCGGCCTTTGCGCACATACTCGACTGGACCAGCGTACTGATGTCTTCCGCGGACGAAGAAGTAGATGGTAAACAACGCAACAATGAAGCCGTATATCACCACCGACCAGTTCCTGCCGACCAAGCCTGAATTCGGCGCGGTAGGGAAGAACATCTGCGGAGTCGGAAGGATCAGCACGTGCACTCTGTCACCCTCTACTTGAGTGCAGAGCCAGGCCATGTATCTTCCTCGCTGACGAGCTTGTTCTTCGTAAAGACTTACGAACGACCATGCAACCACTAGGAAGCAAACAGCTACCCATTTGCGACGAAGCCAAAACTGCCAAGATTGAACTGTCCCGGCGGGAATTGCTCCCCTCTGATGCGTTTGGCCAAGATGCAGCATACTGCGAGGAGGTATGACGATATCAGGCCCGTCAAGGAGAGCGAGGTGAGAATGGAGAATGCCACGGGCGACCCGATGATGACCAGTGACAATATCACCGTGATACCCCAAGTGAAGGCCATGGCATTGACAGGTACATCCCAGCCTGGACGGACTTTGGCGAAGAAGGCCCCAAACGGTATGCCTCCGTCCCTGGCGAAGCTCCTAGACGAAAAATTAGATTCTACTCGATCTACCACCAACATCATGGTGCTTACCAGAGTTGCCGCGATGCGGTCGTCACATTGTTGATTGGACAGCAGGTGAGGAGCAAGCCAATCACGAGCGCAAAGGCATCGAAGCCGCGTGTGAGTTTGTCGCTTTATAGATGATCTGCACCCAGGGCTGACCAAACGGTGTATTGAGCACGCTTTGCACATCCGGGCCAATCGTGAACATGATGGTCTGCGTATCCTCATGTCAGTCTCGTCCGTCTACACTTCAAGTGCACCCAAACTAACCAGTACCATCACAAAGCCCATGACATAAGTGGCACACGCAGTCGCCACCATGGCTCTTGGCAGCACATACGCCGCGTCGTGTAGCTCTTCGCTCAAGTGGCATGTGAATCGGCTCCAACGAGTGTAATTAGGGGTGAGAGTATGCCGACTAGGCACGATAGCCCGACGCTGCCCCATCCATTGTCGGAAAAGGAAGTCACGGTTTCAGAGCCCCCTCTTGGACCCATCACCCATAAAGTCACGACCATAGCCAGGAACCCAAAGCAGTGGAAGACGATGATGATGCCCTCTAGGAAGGGTAGCTTGCTGAAGAGGACAGTGTTGAAGACGATCGCCATCGTCGTGAGGCCGACGGTAAAGAGACAGCCTTGCCTATTACCAGCCATACGTCAGCGTCATCAACGAGCAGCGACGATAAAGCTAGCACATTAGCATCCCTCGATAGTGTAGTTTGGGTCGCTGAGAGCCGCCATCGCTTCAAATTGCTGGCCGGCAGCATACGCTGTGCCGACGAGACTCGTCTGCCATCCGAGCAACGCGAACCAGCCGGTCACAGAGCTGAGGACTTTTTGGTACCTCGGTGGGCTGAACTCACTGACCCAATGGTACTGGCCACCTGCGCACATGTTAGCACGTGCAAATCCAATTTACTTGAGCTCAGGAAGAAGGGCTGACCTGAAGTTGGCGCGATAGAAGCCGCTTCAGCGAAGGATAACATGACGAAGAAGATGCCGAAGCAGACCACCAGAAACATCCAGATGGCGCCTGCCGTGCCGCCGTTGGTCAGGGAGAAGACACCCGAAGCTAGACCCCATTCCCACGTGCAGCCCAAGATCACGGCGTAGCCCCAGATGGAGAAGAATTGAAAGTTTCTCTATGACCGCTCCTGAATCAGTGATTGAATGGCCAAGATGTCAGGATGCCCGAGAGGCACTCACTCTCAGTTCTTGACGTTTGCCCTGCGATCGAGCGGGTTCAGGCGTTAGCAGAGGTTCGCAAGACCCGTATTTGGTGATGGAGAGACGACCATGCGGACCGTGTCTCTCCGGTCGTATGCTGTCCCAGTCTTCTCTGCGACGGCGCCGTTCACGACTTCTGACTGGACATGCGACTCATCGACGGTTATCTGGGCGCGAGCGCCTTCTTTGCCGTCGTCGAGAACCATGACCGTGGAAGAGTTGGGACGTGGTTTACGAGGAGTGAGCCGGGAACCAAGCGACAATAATCCTGAACATTCCCAGATCGAGGGAGTATGGAAGAGGGACACGGCCCTTTGTAAGGCAGCTTTGGACGTTGCCAGCAGCTACATGTACCGCATGGATCGACATTGTTACTCCGCTCGTGCACATGAATGCCGGGAGCTCAATGCCGGCATCACCAACAGTCTGTCCCAGACGGGCGCTGGAAGCGAAGGATTCCATGCCAGATCACCATGAGCCGTGCAGTAACACATGCAGTAGGCGCAACAGTCCAGTCAAAGCGACGAGCGACGAGATCCCATATCGGGCCATGCTACCTTATCTCTGAGGGTTCTCCTGAGGTACAGTAAGGCACATATAGCATCTCTCATCCGGACCTCCGTCTCCTGGCCGCGGCGGCACTGCTGCAGGGTGGGGAGGGCGGTAGGGGAAGCTGGCGAGACTAATGTACTCTCCATGTCCCTTGTGCGTCTGGCGCTGATAAGGTACATGTGCATGCACATGTATGGTGTTCGTTCAAGTTGTGTCGACTTCCATTGGCGAAGCGTCGGGACTGTCCGCTTCGCCAAGTCGGCTCATCTTCGGCTGAAATATCAGCATCTCCCTGCCACCGCCATCCAGTCCTTCCTGCATCACCTCACCCCATACCTTACCTCACCCTTCTTTCCTTGACCACCTCCGGCTTCGTATCCTGTTCACCAAACCAACAAGAAGGTCGCGGAATACCAACGACCGCAGTCAGAGCGACCCCGCGCTGGCAGATCGTTGGAGGCCATCCTCCGGCACCATCATTGGGATGGCACCCACAATGGACACTCGCAGCTCGTCACTACGGGTACATGTATCTCACGATGGCACGGGCCGACTCTCTATCACTTGCATCTCCGTCATGGCTAGTCCAGTACCTCACATGCTCACATGCTCACACCAAGAAGCCAAACCCACACCAACGCCAGCACCTCCCAAGCAAGTCCGACGCCCCCAGCTACTCCTTTCCATCCGGAACCTTCCACGAGGTCTTCCACCGTGAAGAGCGGACCGCATGTCTCCGTCATGGACATGTGCGGACTCCGTGGGTCTGGGTGTCCAGCGTCAGGCGAACCGCAAGGCGAGCCGAACCCAGGACTTTGCGATATCAGACTATATGGACCTTCATAGTTCATGCGTATCCCGGCCATCAAAGCTACTTACTGTGGGATGTGTGACTCCTTGCGCGCCAACATCACTCCCATTTTACCACGAGGACCACCTTGTGAGCTTTGTCAATGGCGCCAACTTCACCAGATTGCCGCTCCAGAATGTAAGTGAGGTTTCCCCCAACGGGCACAGGTCTATTCATCTCAATAGTAGACACCGCTGTTCACACGCTATTGTCTCAATCTATGTCCTTCTTTGTCGTCCATTTTATCCCACTCTCCGCGCCGTCTCGCTTGCTTTCATATCCGTCTCGTTCTCTGTCTCAACAATCCACAAACATCATCTCTCTTTGCAAGCAAAGCCATCTGTCCGGACCACAGCAGGACTGTGTGTTCATCAAGCATCGTCCTCAGCAACTATGGCCGACGAACAGTCGCGACAACGCAACCAAGTTCCAGCATCCATCCCTCCGCCAGGCTCAATCGTTCCTGTCGCGCGCGTTCGGCATCTGGTCACCGCAGACGGCGCTCGTATCCCCTACACACGCGCAGAACTTGGGTGGCTTTTCAACGCTGGTCCTATTCAGCAAATCATCTTCGGTATCCTCGAGACCCGGGACGCTGTCAGCTTGCGACACGCCGTGCATGCTCGGGACCAGAACGGTGATCTGCTCCGTATCCCCAACACCACCTGCGAAGACCCCAACCTAGGCTCCACTGCTGGTGGCCGCGATGCGTTCAATAGAGTGTACATAATGCAGCCGCCTCCTTTCCAACCTGCTCAGACAACGAGAACACCGTGCAACAGAGCAGCGATCTGGACCAATCCACAAACTGCAACGCCTGGATTCCCTCTCGGCTTCCAGGAGTTGAGTCTCTGTTGTGAGCCCCTTGTCGTGGTAAACCAGCACTGGCCCAACCGCTACCGTCGCGTCTGCAAACCCTGCAAAGACAAGCGCTTCCAAGACATCAACTGGCGACGTCGACAACTCTTATTCGGAGTGTGCACAGACTGCCGCGTCTACGCCAACAGCCTCACTATCCCGCCAGACCGGCTCCAATGCGACTGCAGTCCCAATACCCGCTGGACTGACGGCACCAACGGCAACCAAGCGCATGCGGCCCACATGTGCCTCCCCCACGACTGGGAAGACTGGTGGTTCCACACCGCGCCCCGGGCCCAGATCGAAATGGACGCCCGCTACCGCCTCCGCCTCCGCAAGAAGCCCACCCGCATCGCGTACAAGAAGTCCAAGAAAGCAACGCCGCGCGACCAGATGACGCCCTTCCAGCGACGGCATTGCATGAAGGTTGTGCGAAGAGGCCGTCCAGATGCGGTCCCACGTTGTTTTTGCGGGAATGCCATGAGCCATGCTGAACATTTCCGGCCGAATGGGAGGAAGGTGACGAATGCGGCGGGGGTGTTGGTGCCGATTTATCAGTGGAGGAGTTGCACGGGGTGCAATGCTTTTGTCAACACGAATGTTTGAGATTGGTTGAGGGTGGTGTGTGTGAGGTCGGTCACTTGTGCAGGCAGACCAGCTCTAATTACAACGTGAGTTGTTTCCACGCTCCTTGTATGTACTCCAATCGTATCTGCATCGCTGACGTTTGGCACGCCTTCTAGACTGGATTGTGTTCACCGCAGGTCGCTTCAGCGACCACGATTGCTGGGCTGGTCATAGTCATCATCAGGGAGGCTCATATGGACCATGAACACAGTGGTAAACGGCGCTTGGTGGTATTTTTGGATGCGCTCAGTAGTCCTCGAAGATTTATAAAGTAGTCCGCACCTCCTTGAAGGCACAGTCTCCAACTATACCTCGCCTACATACCTCACAATGGCAGACAACGACGGTCCAGAAGATCTTGTTGACAACTTGAACGCCGAAGCCACACTCGGCACCTCCCCAGATGCAGCTAGGTGAGTACACAGCGATATCAGCGCGCGGCTTTGCTTACTGACAGTGTTCAGTCTACATCCTACGAACGATGAAGAAAATGCCCCGGATAATGGCTCTGTCCCGAATATCGATGGCTCCTACTACATAATCGGGTTCGTGACACCTCCTACCCGTCATGCACGATCAGTCCGAGGCCAACGGACCATGAATCGAACAGGCCAGCTTCCGCTTCTTTGGGACCCGCCGGAACCAACAGGTCATGCCGCAAGTGCTGCTGAACGAGTCCACAATACCACTGAAGTACATGTAACCACTCTCGAATCCTCGGCTCCGGAGGAAGTCACCCGCCGTGCCATCTCAAACAGAGTGCGACGACCACCCTTGGAAACCCCTGAGAACTTGAGTGCTCCATTCCTGACGATTCGGCACGATCATATCCGTTTGCAGCGTCCGCGCCACTCGATGCCCTCGCACCACCCACTCGACGTATGCCACGAACTCTTCAGGGGTTTTGTGCTCGAGAGTGGGCCTGATTTGTATGTTCACAGGGTTGGAAGAGAACAATGGCGTGCCGATGCCAGAGCTTTGTTAACTACTCGCGAGCGACCTGACATGCACCCCCGCGTTCTGGATGCGCTTGTCACTATCGCAAGCGATGGATATCCATACGCCTCCGGTCTAGCCAGGAATGCTCTACTAGACGAAGTCCAGTCGATGCGTGCGATGTCGCCGGAGCCCGACAGCTACAGTTCGCAACTGATGGCCGTGATAAGCCAAACGCTGATATGGGAGTTGGAGGATCGCGACCCAGACTTTCCAATGTTCCCGCCAACGAGGAATCTTTTCACCGCGCCAGACTCAACTGTATCTGGCAGGCCAGAAGGCATAGCAATAGATCTCCGCGACAATGACGCCTCATATGCCGCAAGACGCCAACAGCGGGAATGGGCAGCAGCTGCCTTTCCGGAATACCCCAGCAGCGAGGATGGTATCAGTACGATTCACGTAACCTCTCCGGCCCCGCCAGCGCATACGAGAGGGAGGGACTACCGGAGCAACGCTGAGATCATTCAAGACGAAGAAGACCTCGAAGACGAGTATGAGCTGGGAGGCTACGATCTCGGCCTGTATAACTTGCAAGGTCTCGCCCTCTCCGTTAACGTCGATCAAGTGCTCGAGGCTCAGGAGGAGCTTTGGGAGGAGCACGAGCGGTGGTGTTCGGCAGTGGACTGGTGCCGTGAAGAAAGGCATTGAAGCCGGACCGAGCGGTGTGCGTCTGCAGAACTTACCAATAGCTTCGGTCGGTTCAACTCGGTTGGGTGGAAGGTCAGGTGCATAGGAGATCTCAACCGGAGGGTTGGCCATAAGTAGACTGTGGGTAGGTGGCTATGGAAGTCAATCTGATGTGATGCCACCGAGTCTACACTCACGATCTTTGAGTAAAACGTCGCAACGTGACAACGTGGCAAGTATACAGCCCCGGCGGCCTACATAGTAGGTCAGTGCAGTCCAAAGGCCAAAAAGATGAAGCGGTTCTTCGTCCATTTCTTAAAGGGTTTCGAAGATGACGCGATTCTTCGTGCGTTCGTTGAAAAAGGCCAAAACGATTAAGCGGATTTTCGTCCACTTTTCGAAGGGTTCAAAAGATGAGATAATAGTTCATCCGTTCCTCGATCAGACGATGAACAGAGTGGGACTCGAACCCACGCCTCTTGCGAGACCAGCATGCACTTGGAAGTACCTGAAGCTGGCGCCATAACCACTCGGCCATCTGTTGGGGAAGGTTAGCCATAATGTCGTGAGGGAGCCGGGTCGGGAAATCTCACCTGTCCGAAATCCTGACATTTGGGAACTCAACCGGGATGAGAATATATATTCTTTACAATATGGCTGACAGACGTGAGACGAGATGAATTCCACCCGGCGCGTGAAGGGTCCTCGCGTAGAATCCTTCTCGGAAGCACAATTCACGCCCGCTTGTCGCTCGCACTCCTGTCTTTATACACACTCATCGCATACGTACACTCCGGTCTATACAGACAGACAGACACACGTTCGTTTCCACTCGCAGCCGACGATGAATGAGGTCTCCCGTACATGTACCGCACGGCTTGGGAAGGCGGTGGTCTGTACTGTATCTAGCGAATACTTCATGTTCGCACGCACCCACCTTTGCTCTCAGCCAATCGCCTGTTGCCGCGCCGGTAACTTCAAACCACACCTCACTTCATCTTCTTGACATATTCGCACCTCATCCACCACCGGGCCTGCTGCTTTGAGTGGACCAGATCAATTTTGCGCGGCTATCGTACGACAGGTGATACGGATCTGCCGCACGCAATGCTCTCAGGACCTCTTCGCGCGGCGTATCGAGGCCGGTGCGACACCTCACGGCGACGTGTCCTTGCCACAGGGCTACTGAACAAGATACCAAGGGGCATGAACATCACACGACTCTCGTTCTACGCCCATACTCTGTCCACGTCTCACAACGTAGCCCGTCGGGAGGTTACGGTTCATTTATGGTGGACGCTTGCTAGGCATGGTCACTGAAGCACGCGATCACACCTCACGGTCAACCTCACTTCTCACCTCACGAAAGCCCGCCTCTACCCGTCTTGTCCCGCACGACAATAGCAACTTCCTTCTCTTTGTGTTCTGCCCTCTTTCATCACCGTCACTACCACACAATGGTCTTGTTCTCTTTCTTGCACATAACCTAATTGTTCACATTCATTGTTCTCTGCGCTGGACGCTTACACGAGACCTTTCTTTGTCATTCGCACAATCCCCTCGTAATAAGTACAGCATCTTCGAGCGTCATTCCACCATCTTCTGGTCACCGACAGCAATATCTCTCCAACATCACAGTGACTACTCTTGGCTGCGCCGACTCGTCAACAACATAAATATTCGAACCAAGCTCTCTTTCCAACACTGAAAGACAACAACAATCCAACACACCAACCACATCAACCACCAACATGTTCACCTTCATCGCAGCCTACATCCTTGCCCTGGCGGCATTGACCTCTCTGCCTACCGCATCGGCCCACTCGTGGAACGAGGAGTTCCAGGTCATCAGCACAAACGGCACATACATCGGCGACCGAGGTTTCCCTCGTGGTTACATGGCGCGAACAGACCCCGGGTATAACGGCTTCTCCATGGAGTGGCTCGTACCGCAGGACGGCGTACGCATCAGCTCGACAAACCTGCTATGTCACCCGGCACAGCAGACCAGTAACTACTCGAACCCCGCATATCCGAAGCTGCAGGTGACGCCTGGTAGCTACGTGGCGATGAAGTACCTCGAGAACGGACACGTCACACTGCCATGGAACCAGCTCGGCAAGCCTCCCGGAGGCGGCACAGTCTTCGTCTACGGCACCACTCAACCCTCGAACGACGAAAAGATCGCAGACGTTCTCAGCTGGACTAGCGACGGCAAGGGCGGTAACGGCAAGGGCTTTCTGATGACCGCTCAGAACTTCGATGACGGCCGTTGTTACCAGATCAACTGCGGCAACATCTCGACCGACAGGCAGACTCTCTTCCCGAACCACGTCTCGGGTCAGCCAAACTCCATCATCGAGCAGTGGTGCGAGACCGACGTGCAGATCCCGAACACGGCTACACCCGGCACGCTCTCGGTCTACTGGGTGTGGCAATGGCCGACTGAAGCGAACCACGACTGCACATACCCTCAGGGCAAGGACGAGTACTACACCACTTGCTCGGACTTTGAGGTCATCGCCGCCGATGGCCAAGTCGATGGCAAGATCCTAGCCGAGACCGATACCACGCACACGCTGGCGCAAGAGAACCCGCGAACAACCGCGGTCTCCGCCTTCCAGTCCCGGATTGCGTTCACGTCATCGCCGCCGGTCGTCGTCGTCGATGGCTCAAAGACCGTCGGTCAATTGATCAAGGCCGAGGCGACTTTCATGAGTGCTTGCTCGGCGACGGGTAACGTCAAGCCCGACGTCACTGTCCCGGCTAACTGTGCGCCCGTCAGCATCTTCACCGGCGCCGCTGTCACTTCAGCATCGCAGGCTCTCCAGCAATTCGCCACCACGAATAACCTCGCTGCGTCAGCTGCCGCCACCAACGTCCCAGCTGCTGCCCCTGTGCGCCCAGTCACCTCCATGACGAACGCAACCGTGACGCAGACTGAGGGTGCTTCGACACCTTCCGGCACGCAGACAGTCACCACGACAATGACGGTCGACACCATCGTGACCTTGACCATGACGATGAGCACATCCTCAATCGCGTCGTCATCCGCCAACTCTACATCGATCGTCTTCGCGACAATCAGCACCGTCACCACGCCTTCGTCGACAACCTCAACGTCGGTGCTCACGCCCTCCGTCGCGCCTTCGTCTACGCAGCCGCCTCCCACTATCCCGAGTGTCGGTCCCGCCGGTATCATCGAGGACGTCGTGGTGGGCACCGGCGCGGACCGCAACGCGAGCGAGCACATCGCGCGTCATGCCCACCGTCGCCACGCGAGGTACTTCAAGTAAGTGCGGTCGCATGAGTATTGAGATGATCGGTGTTGTTAGCAAAGCGATATGAGTGGACATGTAAGGTATAGGCATAGATTGGCTTTTGAGCATGGGAATTGGCGTGTATTTGGCTCTTATGAGACACGCTCGCTTGGGAAATTGTTCTGGAGCATTTGGGATAGTTGTCGGTCACTTTTGTAGTTCATAGAACGTGAGATACCCAGGCTCGCCGTTGTCGGCAGGAGCAGCAAATCGATTTTCTCGCAAGACTTCACCAGCTTCACTTTCACATTCTTCCATGTAGTGTCTCGTCGTTGATGTATGTTGCCGTGATGCTAGATGCCAAGAATAACGCATGGTTCTGCAGGACCGCGAGCGCAACGAACGGAACGCGCCTCGGAGACTTGGATTGCACTGTTCCCGGAATTCTGTCGGTCGCATCACGTAGCATGCATGCTTGGCTCGGCAGGAGATGGCGGTGGCGTGCCATCACAACCGGTCCACGACAAGTAATGATGTGTGCAAACCGGATCGGAGGTGTCGCGAGAGGGAGACAAAGAAAGTGTGGCGGAGAGAACGCTTGGCATCCATGGACCTAATAAGGTGGTTGCTCGTCTAAGACAAAGGACGGAGACCACGAATTGGCGTTTGGCGCATCTGCCTAGTCCAAGAGGCCCGACGACATCAAAGTGTATGAGCGAGCACAGAAGCCCATCAAATCATCGAGCTGTTAGAGATCGTACTCCTCCAGCGTTGTGAGATTGAACGCTGCCACCGTCCTCCCGAACGTTCCGTAACTGCATTATCCATTACACATCACACGGTAGTCGTCGTACCTACGCATACAACTTCTTCTCCACCCCAACCATCCCCTGAATCCCGCCCTCCGCCTGCGCACTCGCAGTCCGAAACTCAAACCGCACCTCCCCGTCCCGCACCCCCTTTTGCAAATCCTGCACACTCCGTATCCCGATATCCTGTAGACTGTGCTGCACGCCTGCCATCAAATACGGCACGAACTTGGTGATGCTGCCTCGATCCAACACAGAACCGCTGACGCCCTGCGCGACGAGGAGCTTGTCGCCTTCGCTGAAGTAACGCGCCGTACCCGCGTTTTGCGCGTTATTCGCTGCTTTGTTCCCGGCGCCGCTGGAGGTGCCGGACGCTTTGCGGTCTTCCATGGCGTCGATGGAGCCCATACCGCGGTACGTCTTGCGGAGCTGACCATCGCCGCCCACGACGTACGCACCGGGCGACTCGGTGGTGGCGGCGAGAAGCCCTCCCATCATGATCGTGCTGGCGCCGAGCGCGATGGCTTTGACGATGTGGCCAACGTTCTGGATGCCGCCGTCTGCTATGCAGGGGACGCCGAAGCGGGCGGCGAACTCGCAGACTTTGAAGACGGCGGTTGCTTGTGGTCGGCCGACGGCCATGACTTCTTGGGTGATGCATGCGGAGCCCGCGCCCATGCCGATCCGCAAGCCGTCGACACCGGCTGCGATGAGCGATGCGGCTTGATCGCGTGTCACAACGTTGCCGCCGATGACTTGGAGGTCGGGGAAGGTCCGCTTGATCCATCGAATCATGTCGATTTGGTAGATGCTGTTCCCTTGGCTGCTGTCGAGTACCACGATGTCCAGGCCAGCATCGACAAGCGCGGACAGTCGGTCCTTATCAGTCTCTCGTGTGCCAATTGCTGCAGCGGATAGTAGTTGCTTGGTACCGGGTACCTTTGACGCGAGCGGGTAGTGTAGGTTCTTCATGAGATCGCTTCGGCTGAGTAGAGATACGAGGTTGCCTTCTGCGTCGACGATGAGGAGCTTGCCTTTCTTCGACTTGCTGAGGATATCATTGGCTTCGGGTAAGCTAACGCCTTCCCGGGCGGTGACGAGTTCGGTTGACATGACTTCGGTGACGTGCGATTGGGAGTTTGAGTGGAATTGAGTGTCTCGAGGTGTGACGATGCCGATGAGCTTGCTGCGGAGTCTGCCATCCTCTGTCTGAAGTCAGCCAGGCTCTCGTCGTACAACAATACTTCGAAGATAGGCTGAAGCGTGTCTGTCAGAGTTGGTGGATTATCCACTCCGCTCTCGGCACATTGGCCGAGCGCTTGCGGTAGAACGAAAGTTAATAAGGTTTAGCATCATGGAACGCTGGTGATACAAGAGTAAAAGAGAAGGCTGTCCAAACCTACCAGTCACCGGGAACCCGCCAAACCCCCACCGTTCCTTCAGCACCCGCACCTCCTCCACCGTCGTCTTCGGCGAAATGACGATGGGATCGGTGATGAAGCCGTTCTCGAATCTCTTCACCTTCCTGATCATCTCCGCCTGCTCCTCCACACTGCAGTTGTGGTGCACCACTCCCACTCCGCCCAGCAGCGCCATGTGGATCGCCATATTGTGCTCGGTGACGGTGTCCATAGGACTTGATGTGAAGGGTGTCTTGAGCGTGATCTTCTTCGTCAACTTGGAGGTGAGGTCTACCACGGAGGCTGGGAAGCCAATGTGGCCGGGTAGGAGGAGGAAGTCGTTGTAGGTGAGGCCGCCCAGCTTGGCTTCGTCCATGAGCTCGTGGACGGAGATGCCGTCTTTGGTTCGGTAGATTTCGAGGATTTCCATGGCCCTGTCTGGGTGTGTGTCGTCGCCTTCTGCCCAGCTGAGCTCGTTGTGCGTTCCATTGCTGTTGGCCTTGGTCGTTGATTCGTGGTTGTGCGACGTCTGTTCGCCATGGGCGCTACCGTTGGTCGCTGTTCCGTTCATCGCGTGAGTATTCTGGGCTGGTAATGTTAGTGGAGGAATGGCAGCGGGATATGAGTTGCACGTACCCCGAAGAAGAGGAGGGAAAGTTTGGGGACTCGAAGCGAAAATAATGCAACGCAGTTTCGCGTCGGGCACGCGCTAATCTCGGATCTAGCCGGGTGATGTCACGTGATACAGGACAAGAAGGGATGGTCGGAATATCGAGTACATGTAGCGTTCTTACATGAAGTACTCATGGAGCATAGCAAGCCCTCTGGTTGCCGGCATCTATCTCGACCACTCGACTGTCCAGTGGTAAGCCCCGCAGGCAGGCTCGGTTCCGAGTTCAAGGCACCGCCATACCAATGCCTTCCAGACCTTGGAGCGCCAACCGTCCGAATTCGGTCACCCACGCCATCGCTAAATTGTCAAGAACCTCAACACAAGCATCCCACACCTGGCTCTCTCAGCACTGTCCTGTGAGATGTCGCTCACGCAGCAGGCGGCCCCGTCTTTCCTCCCGCGATCTCCGCCGAAGCCTCCGCGGCTACGTCCTCTACCTCCCTCTCCCTCAACCCCGCTTCCTTCTCCCTCGCGCTCTCGACATCGACCGCAGAGAGCGGATGCCCCTCGTGATGCACAGGAGCCACCGCCGAAGGCAGCGTGCTTGTACCAAGTGCCGAAGCTCCAGCGACGCCTGGTAGAGAAATTGCCGGTCCTCCGCCAGCATCGACATCGACGTCCATTTCGTGGTCCTCTTCATCGGCATCTGCGCCAGCTTCCGACTGATTACTCACATCCCCATCGTCCGCTCTCGATGGATTCGCGGTCTTGATAGCCAGAAGGTCATTTGCCACCTCCGCATTGACTGCTCTTGCGGGCCTTGCGTCACCCGCACCATCGATCTGCATGTCTCCAACCTCCTCCCCAGCATCGCCGTTCAAGCTTCGCGCATCCTCCGAAGCAGGCGTGTTAGGCCCACTGTCATCACCCGGCGCATGCGGATTCCGATAATCCATTATCCCTCTCCTCCTCTCCCGACCCGGCTGCTTCCTGACACCAGCCGCTTCCGCCATCTCCTCGTCCTCGCTCTCACTCAGCTCGTCTTCTCGCACGATCTTCTGGTCCCATAACCGCTGCGTGTATCTCCGATCCTTGTTCGCGTCCAAATCTGCTTCCTCGTCATCCAGGCGATCCTCCTCCTCGTCGCCGGTCTCGTTCATTCCCATCGTATGACGCGGAACGTCCTGCATCTGTACGGACGGTGCGGCCTGCAGAGTCCGACGCAGGTTCTCGTAGACTTGCTGCTTGATCTTCTCAAGGTATTCGGGCGAGTTAGCATTATCCATGTTTGATGGTCGGACGTCCAATTCCCAGTCTGGGGAGTAGTATTCGTAGTAGTCCGTGAAAGGCAGCTCAGAGGACAACTCCATTCCCACGAGTCTGCCAGTCTCGTAGGCCCAGGTGCGTGCTACGTTGCGCATGGTGTATCCTCCTCCGCCGAGGATTAGAGTAGGCAGACCAAAGCTTTTGACGAAATTGACGCAGTTGGCGTGGCCGCGCATGCTCAAATTGAAGCAGCCCAGCCTGTCTCCACTCAAGCTGTCGCCTCCGCACTGCAGTACCACCGCTGACGGCCGGTAGAACTCCATCACCCACTGGATTGTCGGCTCGAACACACCCTTATAGCTGCTGTCGTCGATGCCGTCGCGGAGAGGGAAGTTGACAGCATAGTATTTCCCGTTGCCGACTCCGATGTCCCGTAGCTCGCCAGTCCCGGGGAAGTACTCGCCGTATTTGTGGAAGGAGACGGTCATGACGCGGTCAGTGGTGTAAAACGCTTCCTCCACGCCGTCTCCGTGGTGGACGTCGATGTCGATGTAGAGCACGCGAGGGTGAAAGCGGAGGAGCTCGAGGATGCCGAGGACGATGTCTACATCGCACCGTTAGCAGGACGTCCGTTTGACCAACTCTAGGGCTGTGATGTACTCACCGTTGATATAGCAAAAACCGCTGGCTTCACTCTTTTTCGCATGATGCAACCCGCCCGCCCAATTTACAGCGACATCACACTTTCCTCGGTTCAGCCTCGCCGCGCCCTCCATACTCCCACCCGCACTAATTCCGCAAAACTCAAACAAGCCATCAAACACCGGGCAGTCATCGCCGACATTGTACTTGCTCTGCTCGCGCGAAAACCCCTCCATATTGTCCGGCGTGACCTTTTGCAAGAAGTCGACGTATTCGTCGGTGTGGAACTGGGTCATCTCGTATTTCGAAGCGGGCTTAGCGCGGTAGATTTCAAGATGCTTGTAGAGACCGTAGTTCATGATGAGGGAGTGGGCCATCCGGATGCGGTGGGGTTTCATGGGGTGGCCGGCGTTGTAGGCGAAATTGCCGACATCGCTGTCGTAGAAGTAGGCGACTTTGCTGGGTTGAGAGGGCGCGGTTGGGGGGTCGACGGGAGCATAGTTGCCCAAGGAGGGGTGGTTCATGGAAGGTGGTTGACCCAAGGAGGGGTGGCTCATGGTGGGTGGTGTGAGGGGGGGGGGGGGGGGGGGGGGGGGGGGGGGGGGGTGGCCGCGGGGGGTGAGAGGGGTGGGGGTGGGGGGCGGCTGTAGTTT